>CAUYQV010092649.1:0-23082 GCA_963574575.1 Galagoides demidoff | reverse complement strand
GCTATGAGCTGTGATGCCATGGCACTCTACCCAGGGGGATAGCTTGAGGCTCTGTCTCAAAAAAAAAAAAAAAATGAATACAGATGCAAAAATTTTCTGTGAAACACTAGTCAACCAAATTCAACAACACATCAACAAAATAATCCACCATAAATAAAGTGAGCTTCACTTCAGTGATGCAATAGTACCTCAACATACATAAATCAATAAATATGATTCACTCCATAAACAGAACCAAAAAAACAGACTATATGATAATCTCAACATATTTTGAAAAATCATTCAACAAAATCAACCACCTTTCATAATAAAAATGCTAAACAATATAGGCATCAAAGCAACATAACTTAAAATTATACAAGGCTTATATGAGAAACCCATAGCCAATATCATACTGTGTAGAAAATGTTGAAGTCACCCCCCCTTAACACCTGGAAGAAGACAAGTATGCCCATATCATAGCTTGTATTCGACATAGTTTTGGAAATCCTAACCAGAGCAATCAGGCAAGAGAAAGAAATAAAAGGTATCAACTTTAGGAGGTCCACCTAACACTTTTCACTGATGATGTATTCTTATATCTAGAAAACGCTAAAGTCTCCACCAAGAGACTCCTACCATTGATTAATAAATTCAGCAAAGGCTCACGATACAAAAGCAAAGTGTACAAATTAGTAGCATTTCTATATACTAGTAACAGATGAACTGAGAGTCGAATCAAAGACTCAATGTCATTTACAATAACTACAAAGAAAAAAAAATTCCTGGGAATGTGCTTAAAACCAATGAGGTGAAAAGTCTCCACAGGGTGAACTATGAAACACTGAGGAAAGAAATTACTGGTGGCACAAACAAATGGAGAGATACATCATGCGTGTAGATCAGTAGAATCAACAGTGTTAAAATGCCTATACTACCCAAAGTGATTTATAGATTCAATGCATTCTTCATCAAAATAACAATAGCATACTTAATAGATCTAGAAAAAAAGTAATTCTATGTTTCATTTGGAACCAGGAAAGAGCCTGAAAGCCAAAGCAATCCTGACCAAAAAGAACAAAGCTGGAATCATCACATTACTAAACTTCAAAATATACCACACTACAAGACTATGTTAACCAAAATAGCATGACATTGGTAGAAAAAGAGACCTAGACCAATCAAACAAAATAGAAAACCTGGATATAAAACCGTCTACCTATAGCCAACTGATCTTTAACAAAGCAGACAAATATAAACATAGGGGAAAGAAACCCTATTCAATAAATGGTGCTGGGAAGATTGCATAGCCACATGCAGAAAAATGAAACGGGAAAACTATTTCTCCCCACTCACAAAAATTAATTCAAGATGGACAAAAATGCCCAAATGTAAGGCATGACACCATAATAATTCTAGAAAAAAATGTAGAGAAAACTCTTTTAGACATTGGCCTAGACAAATAATTCATGACTAAGATCACGATAATAATTTCACCAGCAACAAAATAAATAAAATTGCCCACTATTTAATTGAGTTACTTTTTTTCTTGATAAGTAGTTTGAATTCCTTATAGACTAGGGGATATTAGTCCTTTTGAGCTGTGTTAGTTGATATTTCCTCTCATTCTGTTGATTTTTGAATTTAGTCTGTAGATTATATATTTTGCTGTAGAAAAACATTCATTTTGAATAAGTCTCATATTTTTTTTCTGAAAATTACTTTTGGGGTCTTAGTCGTAGATTAGTTGTCTATCCCATTGTCCAGAACACTTTTCACTAGTTTTCTTTTTGAATTTTTGGGGCCTGAGATCTTATATATAAAACTTCAATCCATCTTGAGTTAAATTTTATATATTTTGAGAGATAGGGATCCAGTCTCAGTTTTCTCCATGTGGATATCCAATTTTTCCAACACTATTTAAAAGGATGTCTTTCCTCCAATTTATGGTTTTCTGTCCTTTGTTAAAGAGCAGATAGTTGTAGATATTTGACTTTATTTATGAGTTCTCTATTTCATTCCACTAATCAATGTGTCTACTAGACTATATTAACCAAAATAGCGTGAAATTGGTAGAAAAATTGAGACATAGACCAATCAAACCCATCTATAAACCCAGATATAAAACTGGGTATCCATACCAGTACCATGCTGTTATGGTAACTATAGCTTAGTAGTATAATTTTAAGTCAGGTAATGTGATGCCTTCAGATTTCTTCTTTACAATTAGGATTGCTCTGGCTATTTTTTTTTGTTTGTTTTGTTTTGTTTTGTTTTGTTTTGTTTTGTCTGGGGCTGGGTTTGAACCTGCCTTCTCTGGCATATGGGGCCGGTGCCCTACTCCTTTAAGCCACAGGCACCATCTGCTCTGGCTATTTGGGATCTTTTATGTTTCTATATGAATATTAGAAATTTTTTCTAATTAAGTGAAAAATGGTATTAGTACTTTGATAGGAATTACATTGCACCTACAGAAAGCTTTGGGCGATGTGGTCATTTTTACAAAATTAATCCTGCCATTCCATGAGTCAGGTATATTTTTCCACTTGACTGTATCATCTTTCTTCAGTTTTTATATTTCTTTTATAGAGATCTTTTCTGTTTTTGTTAAGTATATTCCTAAGTATTTTTCTTTTACTGCTATTGTTAATGGTATTGATTTCTTGATTTGATTCTCAGCATTGTTATTTTTGGTGGGTATTATTCTTTGTACCTTGATTTTATAATCTGAGACTTTATTGAATCCATTTATCAAATCTAGGATATTTTAGAGGAGTCTATTGGGTTTTCTAGGTATAAGACCAGATTAATAGCAAACAGAGAAGGTTGACATGTTCTTTTCCAACTGGGATGCCTTTTATTTCTTTCAGACTAAAATATTCATAGGTATTTTTACTGTTATGTTTTGGAAGTTATCCTCACCAACCTCAGGTTAAAATTTGATCTCCATCATGGTGGTGTTTAGTCTAATGGGGTGTATTTTTTTCTCATGGGGGTGGATACCTTATGAATATATTATTGCCCTTCCTTGGAGGTGAATGAGTTCATACTCAATTATATTTAATGAGAGAAGGTTAATAAAAGAGCCTGGTACTTCCTACCCATTGTTTTCTTCCTTTTTTATCATGTGATTTCTAAACATCATCAGTTCCACTTTACCTTTTCCCATGGAAAGCAGCAGCAGAGGCCCTCACCAGATGACCAATCTTGAACTTTCCAGCTATCAGAATTATGAGTCCTTTCTGCTTTATGAATTACCTGGCCTTAGGTATTCCTTTATAACAACAAAGACCTAACTAAGACATTTAGTCATAAAATCATAGAAGGCTGAGCATAATATCTACATGATAGGGGGAAAAACCCTGATATATAGCATTTGAAGACACATTTGAAGGAAAATAAAAAATGTTTTTGAAAAACAGCATGTTAAAGATGAAGTAGGCATATTTCTGTGGCTAATTACCCAAACCGTCTTCAAATAGACCACCATAAACTTTTAAAAATATGGTTAATTTGAGGCAAAAATGTAGCTAAGGGAATATCTATTGAGGATATAACCATTTTTTGTTCTTGGTGCATGAATTGTGAAAAATTAATTGTTGATGGAATAAATTAATGCTTACATAGTTTCTTCCAGAAATACTATCACATAAATTGCATGATAAAATCAGGAAGCTAAGCCGCAATTACTGAGCACCTAAAGCTGCAACATATGAAGGACTAAGTGCTTTACAGATATTTTATATATGATTACAATAAGAAGCACACAGTGCATACACCTATATACATACACATATGTACACATAAATATGTATATTAATATATTTATAAGACACATATAATATTTAAGTGAAAAAAAATGAAGGTTAAAACATGGCAACACTGGGAATTGCAATGAGACAAATGTGACGGTGAATGTGATGTTCTTAAAATTACATTGACCAATTCAAATTACATTGACCAATTACTCTCAAACTCTCTAAAAGAAGAGAAAGGAACACTTTCCTACTAATTATATAAGGCCAGAATTACTCTGAAACCAAAGCCAGATAAACACGTTAAAAAAATTATACACCAATATAATTTACAAATATAGATGCAAAAATCCCCAATGAAATATGAGTAAACTGAGTCCAATAGCACAGAATTATACATCATGAGTCAATGGGATTTATGCCGCAAATGCAAGGGTAGGTCAATGTAGGAAATGTAATATTTGAGTAAAACAAAGGAAAACAGAGCTTATATCAAGTAATGCCAAAAGGTTACTTGGGCAAAATTTAACACATTTATGATAGAACAAACTCAGAAAATTAGAAATAGAAGAGAACTTTCTCAACATAACAAAAGGCATCTATGACAAACCCACAGCTAACACTATATCCAGTGGTTTTCCTATGTAATATCTTTTTCACAGCTCTTTGAATGGTGATGTACCTGTTATGATACTGGAGCTTTTGGTTTGATGGTAACCTGTGATAGGTGGAGAGAAGCAAACAACAATCCAATGAAATCTTCATGGGTCTGACTTTTTGCTGGGCTCTGTCTCAGAGATGGGATATTCACAAGGGTTTTTACAGGATATTGATTTTATTTTTATTCGTAACCTCTTTCCCTCCCCTGCTTCAATATTTCCAATCTGTTTCTTTAAATCAGGACCGTTTTTGACTCCGTTTTCCCCTCTAGGTGAGAGAGGAAATCTGAACTTCCTTTCCTGAGAAAAAGTCCTCACAGAGTCGTTTTCCTTGAGGAGTTGATCTGTGTTATGGAGAGGCTTTTTGGTATATTTCACAAGGGAGAATTCTTCCCTGCTCTTGTCAGAGAACTGAGGTTATCTTCCTTGGTTTTCCAACTATTACATATTTATGTTTAAAACATACACATATACAGCAGCGCCTGTGGCTCAAAAAGGTAGAGGAGTGCCGATCCCATATGCTGGAGGTGGTGAGTTCAAACCCAGCCCTGGCCAAAAACTGAAAAAATAAAATAAAATACACATATAATGTGGAAACTAGGTATACAACTTAAACATTTTTGGTTGCAAGTAAGACAAATTTGGTTCAAACTAAATTAAACAAACATAGAAAATTATTTTAATTATGCAAGGAGTCCATGAAGCCTTAGCATAGCAATTCAGACTGTCTTCTTAAATAACAAGATGTTGGAGCAAGAAAGACATCAGAAAGTCAAACCTCAACCACCAACACATGCACACATAGTATTTTCAGATATATAGATATATCTGGATACTCAATGGTACTTCAGAGGAAGTCTGCATTGAGCAAAAACTGTACACATGTATGATAGATACTGACTCCAGGATTACTTTCTCACTTGTTAGTTCTTTCATTAAGAAGACAATAGAAGCTATTCTGAAAATAAATTTATCCAAAATAATAAAAAATTATTTACTTGTTGTCCAAGTTGTTCCAAGTCTGGCCATATAGGCAGTGCCTGTGAGATAGAATCTAATTTCATTATACTGGCAAAGATATAAAAAATAGGAAAATAGAAATAGAAAATCTGGGACCAGTGACATAGAATAATGGGATGAACTACTAAACAAATATCTATAATTGTTTAGGAAATTTTAAGACTTTATTAAAGAAACTTTATTTGAGGTGAGTTTTAAAGCTGGGAACTTCTTAATGTGTGACACAAAGTTCTCCTCTCTCATTTCTCTATAAATCATGCTTTAGATATTAAATTGCAGAAATTCAAACCTTTGCAATGCAAAATATCTAGTGTACTTGTTATTGTTTCTACAATTTCTGCTTCTGTTTCTTATGACCCTTCACCTGACCCTTCTTAGACCCAGACATTTGTTATATTCAGATCATAGACTATGGATTGCCTCAGTGTAAGTTCTGCCTAGGTGTCAGTTTTAGAGGCTAGGGTGAGGCTTTGTGCCTGTAGCTCAAACAGCTAGGGCTCCAGCCACATACACTGGAGCTGGTGGGTTCAAATCCAGCCTGAGTCTGCCAAACAACAGTGACAACTATAACCAAGAAATAGCCGGGCATTGTGGCGGCACCTGTAGTCCCAGCTACCTGGGAGGCTGAAGCAAAGAGGAGGTTGCTGTGAGCTGTGACATCACAGCACTCTACTGAGGGTGACAGCTTGAGACTCTGTCTCAAAAATAATAAATAAATAAATAAATAAATAAATAAATGCCAGGGTGAGAGAACCCCTGAGAGGGGCTTTTCATTTCTTCATGTATATACTTCATGTTTGCCTGAGTCTAGGATGAAGCATTCATAAATAAAGAATTCAGACTTAGGCAGGGCCCACAAAAGAGTCTCTCTATACTCCATTGCAGAATGTGTTTGCTAATGACTCTTCCCAGACCCAGGAGAATTCCTTCTGTGTTTCTCAAGAGAAGTCTCTCCAGGGCATTGACTAGGATGTTGTAAAATTACCCTTTGTTGAAAACCTCCCCGACATTGAACTCTTAAAGAAGGGAGATGTATTCCCAGCTTCAGCAATCTGAATAGTGAGTCTGTGCTGTGGATCTTATCTTGGAAAGGTAAGAAGGAATGCCCCTACGTTCGAGGACACCTACCAATAAGTTTTGTGCAGAAGCCTTGAGTATCAATACATTGAATATGTAGACAGACAAAAAAAGGATTTTTCACTCAAAGTTACCATCTAAGGGCTATTGCAATGTATAGTTACCTTAAAATCTTCTCAAATGTTCTTCTACTAGAGAGAAAAAAACAATAGAATGTGCAATCAGGAACGAGACTGGAACCCACTGGGAATTGTTTTCTAATGTATATGTTGATATATATGTTTTTGAATCTATGCTATGGGTTCGTTGATTCTTTACCCCTCTAGTAAACCAAGATATGACTGAGGAAAGTCAGAAGAGAATGGTATGAAAAATGGCTGTAATATGAGGAAAGCCTCAGAGACATGGTATCTTTCCTCTTAAAAAAAAAAAAAGTAAATAAAAAAGGTTCGTTCTGAGTCAATAACTGAAAATTATTGAGGTTATGGACATTTTCTTCTAAAAATTATCAACCTCAAAAAAAATAAACCATGTCTTGAAGCTTTGAATTGTAAGAATTCAAAGAATAATTATAGTCTAAGTTTACAAAATTGACTTGCTCAAGGTTGTTATTAAAATTACTTATTTTGTTGCTTGTGACTTTGATATAATCTATATATAGATAGTGATAAGAGATTTATGTGAAGAATGACAATCATCTTTTGGCTATTGTGTATTAAACTGTTAATGACCTTTTGGTGTAATGCTGATCTGCTTGAAGAAAAAGTACATTCAGTGCAAAATACACTACTGACCTAAATTTTGCTCTTTCTCTTTATAATAGATATTTTGTTATTTAGCTACTAGTGAATGTAGAGAGCTCCTATAATCAATCAAATCATTGCTGACACTTTCAAAATCTGGCAAGGTATTTCTGATCAATCCTCTATCCAGCTTATAGATGAAAAATGGTTTGTTGT
This sequence comes from Galagoides demidoff, assembly GCA_963574575.1. NCBI lineage: Eukaryota > Metazoa > Chordata > Mammalia > Primates > Galagidae > Galagoides > Galagoides demidoff. The sequence continues at coordinate 15,633 of CAUYQV010092649.1, read as the reverse complement.
CTTCCCCCAAAAGATAAAAAGATGTCAATTTCATAATATGAGATTACACATTTCACAAAACATATGCACTAAACAATTTCTAGGAGCCCTCACATTATACAGTCAGGTAAACAAGATTGGCGTGGTTATACTGTAATTTGTGAAATTTATAGAATGATTGTGAGGTTTGTTTAAGTTTATTCAGAGTTTGTGATAAATCTAGGACAAAAAGAGAGAACCTTCACTACTTAGAGAAATCTTTAAACAACAGTTATAAGTGTAAGAAATTGTGCAGTATGAAGCATGGTACAGAAAGTTCAGAAAGTTCAGGATTATATAGCATTCATACTGCTATTTCTGAAGTAACCTCCTTCCTAAGGAGTCTAAGTCCCCAACATGACTACATTTTTCATCTTGCTGTAAATTGTAAATTCATAAAACTAAACATTGCAGGGATGAAAGAAGTTGTCTAGGCTCAGCGCCTGTGGCTCAAGCGCCAGCCACATACACCTGAGCTTTCAGGTTCGAAGCCAGCCCGGCCCGCCAAACAACAATGATGGCTGAAACCAAAAAAATAGCCAGGTATTGTGGCGGGCGCCTGTAGTCCCAGCTACTTGGGAGGCTGAGGCAGGAGAATCACGTGAGCCCAGGAGTTGGAGGTTACTGTGAGCTGTGATATCACAGCACTCTACCCAGGGCAACTGCTTGAGGCTCTGTCTTTAAAAAAAAAAAAAAAGAAAGAAAGAAAGAAAGAAATTGTCTAGCTTCTTGATATAGAATAATCAACCCTAAAATAAGGATCACATGGTCATCAACTTGATCTTCTGAATGCATTACGCTTGATAAAATGATGCCTTTGGTTATTATGATTCTCTTCTACTTTATATTTAAAGTAGAGTAAAGTATGAGTCTGTGAAAACCCCTTCAGATCACCCCAATATTCATGCATGCCTGACAAGTTTGTGTGCCCCCACCATCTCCAAGCTCAGCTTGGGAAAGGTGGTTTTCCTACTTTCTCTAAGAGCCCTTATTTGCAAACTTTGTGTCTTAATTACTATATTTGATTATGTTTTAGTTTTATTGAGGAATAATTGACAAAAATTATATATATTCCAAGTGTACAATGTTGTGATTTGATTCATGGATACACTGGGAAATGTTTAGCAGAAACAAATTAATTAATAAGCCCATCACCATAAATAGTTACCATTTGTGTGTATGTGCATGTGTGTGGTAAAGACACTTAAGATCTACTCTCCTGGAAAATTTCCATGCTGTATTCTTACAGTATTATTAACTACAGTCATCATGAAGTATATGAGAAACCAAACTTATCTTATAACTGCAATTCATAAGATGACTAATATCTCCCCATTTTCTCCAACCCCTCACCCTGAGAAACCCCTGTTCTACTCTCTGTTTCCGGGAATTCAACTTTTTCAGATTCTGCAGATAAATGAGATCATATACAGCATGTCTTTCTGTGTCTGGCTTATTTTAATCGACACACTGTTCATCGGGATGATCCTTGTGGTTGCAAATGACAGGATTCCCTGCACCACATCATAATTAAGAATAACCAAGATATAGAATCAATCTAAATGTTTTCTGTGGGATGAATGACTATAGAAAATGTGACAGAAGCATACTGAGAGGATGCCAACAAATTATATACACATTTTAAGAGAAAAAGCTTATTCATGTTTGTCGTATGGTGATGCTGGCATTCATTTGATCAAATGCCATCTTTTGAATGAATCTCATACTATAAATTGCTACTATAATCAATTCTACTTCAGAGCATAATACACAGATAACATCACTTAAAATGTGTTATACATTTTTGGCATCTCCGGTATACACACACACACACACACACACACTCACAGTCATGAACACGCACTCAGATACAATGGAATGTTACTGCCCTTAACTCTTAACCTTTTCCTCTAGCCCCTTGCCCACTTCAACTGTCATTTAGAAAGCAATAATGTATTTTATGGCATAAAGGGTATTTACTTTGAGGACCAGAATGATAAAAATAGCAAGCACTGATGTAGACCTCAAACTGTGATGATCAGCAAATAAATGCTTCTTGGTACCAGTTTAGGTTCTGGACTCTCTGTTTACTCTCTCTCTGGATGGTAATATCATCCAGCTGAAGCGGATTTCTATACCTTCAACATTTCTTTGCCCAGTGCTTCTCTCTTCACTGACCCATCCCCCACTTACACATCTGAACATGGATACGCACACCCTGGCATGCACAATACACGCCTTCATAGTCGTTCACATACATACCCGTTTTCAAATGGCTGCTTTCTCTCAATTGTAATTACTCCAAATCTTTCTTCCCTTTTGACAGTTGTTGCCACAATGCTTTGTCTAAAATATTATGTTCATCCCTTCTGTCAGGACACATTATTTGCTTCACAATGTTTATCTCTAGGCATCCACGCATTCATGATATTTACCTGTAGTCACACTTTTATCTGAGGATAGCTACAAAGCCAACACCTATAAAAAAGTTCTCAAGAATAATTATTACTAAAGTAATTATTTAATAGCTACTTGAGAATTTAATAATGACTATGCATACAAAAGGAAACATGAAATAACCATCGTATTTTTTTTCAGTAGACTTTCAAGATGGTTTTTAGCTTATAAGATTTGCAGATGGAATTCACACCAGACTTCTGGTTTTCCAAAAGCTTTTGTTAGCACAATAGAGTACATTTTTTGTTCATTTGTTTGGTTTTATTTTTTACTATAGGCTAAAATATTTTCAAAAGGAAAATGACCAAGTCATTAGGAAATGTGTCCCAGACTTGCATCTACCCTTTATTAAATCTGAGGGTTTGGGTAAATTATCTACTTCATTTCTTAGAGATTCTATTTCTTTATCTGGGAACCAGGAATAATACAATCTGATCTCCCTACCTTAGAATCAAGATGATCTGAGGTGTTATATGTAAAAGTCATAATAATAAATATTGTGAAGTAAAAAAACAAATATGAAGGATTATACCTGTCTGTGCTGCCTGTGAGTGAGTGGGATGAACCATAATGGGGACAGTTCAAGGAAAGGAGTTGAACAGAGAGCACCTATCTCCAGACCGATGGGTTGAAAGTTGTAACAAAAATAAAAGTTTAAGATTGCTAGTGGAGGGCCCTGTGCCTGCAGCTCAGGGGCTAGGGTGCCAGCTACATACGCGGAAGCTGGCAGGTTAGTATCAAGCCTGGGCCTGCTAAACAACAATGACAACTATAACCAAAAAATAGCCGGGCATTGTGGCAGGTGCCTATAGTTCCAGCTACTTGGGAGGCTGAGGTAAGAGAACGCTTAAGCCGAAGAGTTTGAGGTTGCTGTGAGCTGTGACATCATAGCACTCTACTGAGGATGACGTAATGAGACTCTGTCTCAAAAAAAAAAAAAAAAAAAGATTACTGTTGCAGTGGGACCTCCATATTGTATTTTAAAAATCTCTTTAAAATTCAGCTGTTTTCACTGGCTATTGTTTTTAAAATATTTCATCATTTGAGACTTCCAGAAATTTCCTGGATGAGTTTTTGTTAAGAAAGGGTTGGGAGATACTTTAAAACAGAGGTATAGTTCCCTGATTTCTGGGAAGAAGGAACCCATACTGTTTGGTACCTGAAAGGTACTCAGGGTCCAGTAGGGTGAAGGCAAAATTCTATTCCCAAACTGGATATGGACACTGATCTGATTTTACGACAAAATGTTCCCATTTACAGTCACTGGATACTCATCAATATAATGTGGATGGATGCGGAAAGCCCTATGACCATCCTTCAAATCCAAACATTCTTGAGTTTCCATTCATCCTTTTCCTTCATGCATATCTCTACTCAGAAATTTGTAAGCTAAAATATGTAAGTAAAAAAAATCATATACTTTTTGCAGTTTGATGCCTGAAAAATATTTTTTAAAAAGATATAACTACATATTGAGACATCAGAATACATTTCTGATAATACTTGACAGTCAAGCTTTGCAAAATTTTCATTTTAACTATAGACTTAAAATAATTATCCTCTGGCAGACAGTAGGAAGTTCTGAAAGGAGAATACGAGAGGAATTAAAAGACATGAATTGGGCCTTAAAATCTAATGCAATAAATACTAACAGAGGCTGGGTTTCACTTTCAAAATGTAAACAACGGAGATTTGGAACTCACAGGGAAGCAGTCCCTTTCCTGGCTGTGATGTACACTTCTTGTGTTTGAGGGATTCATTTCTGTGATGCTTTCATCAGGGCTTATGGGGAGAATCCCTCTGTCATTTGAAATTATTTGTCCTCTACATTGGTTTATTTTCATTTAAGGTGAAGTACATGAGCTGTGAGTGTTCAGTAGAGTATTAAAAGGGAATCTTTGTAAGATGATACTCTGGATCCCACGTTCTGACCCAGCCACCCATCTGATTGTAGGGCCTGTGACAGCACTTTTTCCTCGTGCTCCATTCCTCGGGTCATCATGTCAGACTCCAACCACACCAGCACCTCCTTCTTCCTGGCCGGCTTCCCGGGGCTCAAGGCTGTGCACGCCTGGCTCTCCATCCCTATGTGTGCCATGTATGTGACTTCTCTGGCAGGAAACAGCCTCATCCTGTGGGTGGTGAGGACAGAGCCCTCCCTGCACCAGCCCATGTACTACTTCCTGTCCGTGCTGGCGGTGACCGATCTGGGCCTGTCTGTCTCCACGCTGCCCACCATGCTTCCCCTCTACATGCTGGGTTTCAGGAGGGTGGCAGTGGATGTGTGCCTGGCCCAGCTCTTCTTCATCCACACCTTCTCCTTCATGCAGTCCTCTGTGCTGTTGACCATGGCCTTTGACCGTTTTGTGGCCATTAGCAACCCCTTGCGCTATGGCACCATCCTCACCAGTCCCCGCATCACCAGCTTGGCCCTGGCCATCGTGGTGCGCAGTGCCAGCCTGCTCGTCCCCGCCCCCATCATGCTGAAGAAGCTGCCCTACTGCCACAACCCCCAGCTCTCACATTCTTACTGCCTGCACCCCGATGTCATGAAGCTGGCCTGTGCTGACACCCGCGTCAACAGCGCCTATGGCCTCTTGGTGGTTCTGTCCACGCTGGGCGTGGACTCGGTGCTCATTGTTCTGTCCTATGGGCTGATCCTCCAAACTGTGCTGTCCATCGCCTCCAAGGCCGAGCGCCTCAAAGCCCTCAACACCTGCGTCTCCCACATTTGTGCCGTCCTGCTCTTCTACATACCCCCCATTGGCCTGTCCATGATCCACAGATTTGGGAAGCGGGCTTCGCCATGCACCCTTGTGCTGCTCTCCTACCTGCACTATCTCACCCCTCCAGTGATCAACCCCATTGTCTACACCGTCAAGACAAAGCAGATCCGAATAAAGATGCTGCGTCTCTTCCAGGGCAGGGGAAGTAGCAGTGTGGGCAAGGAAGGTAATTAAAATCTTTGCCTGATAGAACAAAGACAGGGGGATGCTCTAGTCCAGTGGTTTTCAACCTTCCTTATGCCATGACCCTTTAATATAGTTCCTCATGTTGTCATGGTCCACGAAGGTTACTGGGTTACTGTTATAGTTTAATACAGAACAGATTATGTGAAGAACTCATCAAAATGGAGACTTTATTTCCAGTCTCAGGAATTTCACTCCCTGTTGGCAAGACATTACTCCACATTTTCATCTGTGTGTTCATCCAACAAGCTTCCACCATATATTTTGCATTTTGTTAAAGCTGGAGTTAAGAAAGTTAAGTGCTATATCTTTGGGAGGTGAATTTCAACATGTTTTATATTCACACAGGCAATATTCCTTTGATTAAAGAATTCAGACTTGTATAAAAGTGCTTAGAAAAATATATACCAGTTTAAAAAACCCATCCTACTGATCGTAGTGAGAGGAAAGAGGAGACCGGGTTTCTTTTTTTTTTTTAGGCACGGTCTCACTATATCACCCTCGGTAGAATACTGTGCAATCACAGCTCACAACCACCTCAAACTCTTGGGCTTATGTGATTCTCTTGCCTCAGCCTCCCAAGTAGTTGGGACTACAGGCACCCACCACAATACCCGGCAATTTTTTGTTGCAGTTGTCATTGTGGTTTTGCAAGCCAGGACTGGTTTATAACCTGCCAGCCTTGGCCTATGTGGCTGGTGCCATAACCACTAGGCTACAGGCACTGAGGCAGAGGTGAGTCTATTTTTAAACTTTGATTTCCCAGCTAAATGTCCCCTGCATGAAGATGGAAACTGGTGTTGCCATGTTAGCCACAGCAGCCTCTGGGTATGATATTTCACATATAATACATCCTTACTATTTGCTAAATAAACACAAATTAAGGACAGTGCCTGTGGCTCAAAGGAGTAGGGCGCCCACTCCATATGCTGGAGGTGAGTTCAAACCCAGCACCAGCAAGAAAAAAAAAAAATTAATAATTCAATTAATATTTTAAGAACTAGTTTTAGCAAGTGTATAAATGTTTATGAAATAAGGATATATAAGAAATGAATAGTGAAGTTATTATCTTAAAACTTTTATTGGGTGGTGCCTATGGCTCAAAGAAGTAGGGCACTGGCCGGCCCCATATGCTGGAGGTGGCGGGTTCATACCCAGCTCCGGCCAAAAACTGCAAGAAAAATAACTTTTATTAATAGTCATTCCTGGCACTCAATTATTTCAATGTCCTTCTATCTTAGAAAGAAAGAGAACGGAAAGAAGAAAGGAAGGAAGGGGTGGGACAAGAGAAAAAGATTTTTTCTGTTGTTTGTATATGTAAACTTTATCCAGAGTAAACAAATAAGGAAAAATCACAAGAATGAAATAAACTTTCATGTTGAAGTATTGTTAGTTGAAGATCAAAATTCTGATAACTTCTTCCCACTTAAAACCCAGTACTCAAAAATGTATAAAATAATTTCTGAGAATAAAAATATATGCTATTCTTCCTTCTCTTGACTTCATTTGAAGACTTATAGCATTTTTTAAAAAACTCTAAAAACATTCACTTCCTTAAGTATAGCCAATTACAAACAGTGACGTAGCACATTATAGGTGAAGAGATGGAATTAAAGTATTTTTTGATACCTATCAAAATATCCACAGAAGAAACAGTAATGTATTTTAGTAAAAATAAAAATAAAAATAAAAGAAACTGAAATTCCCAAAATGTCCCATACTATTTGATAGACACATAGAATATTGCTGAAACAATGATATATAGTATACAATAAAATTCCTAACATTCCCCAAGTCTTCATAAGAAGCATCAACATAAAGTCACATATTTATGATGTATTACAGAAGATATTTCTATGAAAAATGTAACAAATAAATAAATGCAGTTAGTACTAAAAGTAGCTACTTTTTATTAAATAATAGCGAATTATTCTGATGGCTCCAAATCAATAAACCACCACCTATTTAATTTTTTAATATGCCTATTTTCATCTTTATCACCACCAGCCTTTCTTTATAATAATAAATAAACATAATGTGCAGCAATTCTACCCCATTGTTTGTCCATGTTTTATACTGTTCTGTTATATTAAAGATGATTTCATTAAATTTTCATTCCTGTTCTTTGAATCCCAGGAGGCCATTCATTCATTCCTCAAGCAACTGGTTGACTTCTGGAAATATAAAATTAAATGTGATGCACATGCAAGAAAGGCCCCATCCTCCTGAACATTGCTTATGAGCAAAACACATTTTAAAAATCAGCTACATTGCAACAGTAACAAAAATTAACAAATGGTACTAATTAAGCTGGAAAGCTTCTGCACAGGTAAGGACACACAGCAAGTAAAGCAAAAAGATAACCTTCAGAATGGAAAAGATATTTGCAGGGTATGAATCTGACAAAAGGTTGATAACTAGAATCTACAGAGAACTCAGATCAATCAACAAAAAAAGAGTAAACAATTCCATTTACCACTGGACAAGAGATATGAACAGAACCTTCTCTCACAGAAGTCAGATGAATGACTAACAAGCATTTGGAAAAAGCTCATCATCCCTGATTGTAAGAGAAATGCAGATCAAAACTATCCTGAGGTATCACCTAACCCTAGTGAGAATGGTCCACATCACAAAACCTCAAAGCTACAGAGGCAGATGTGGATGTGGAGAGAAGAGACTACAAACTAATACAGCCTTTTTGGAAGGAAGTATGGAGAATTCTCAAAGAACTCAAATTAGACCTCCCATTTGATTCTGCAATCCCATTAGTAGGCATCTACCCAGAAGAAAAAAAATATCATTTTATTATAAAGACATTTGCATATAAAGACATATTTATCACAGTTCAATTTATAATCACCAAAATGTGGAAACAACCTAAATGCCCACCAACCCAAGAATGGATTAACAAGCTGTGGTACATATATACCATGGAATACTATTTAGCAATTTAAAAAGATGGAGACTGTACATCTTTTGTATTAACCTGGGTTGAGGTGGAATGCATTCTTCTTTATGAAAGCATCACAAGAATAGAGAAGCAAGAATCCAATGTATTCAATTCTAAAATGAACACAACAGATGACCCAATACATGGTGTGGGGCAGGGGAATGAGGCAGTGGGGAGAGGGGAGGAGGAAGGAGGTAGAGGGAGTCACTGTGTATGACACAGCTCTTGGGGGTGGGACACAATTATAAGAGGGAGTTTACCTAATAAATGCAATCAGTGTAATCTAATTCTCTGTACCCTCAATGAATCACAAACAAAAAAAATTTAAAATTAAAAAATAAATAAATAAAATAAAATAAATCCACTACAATAAAAGGAGGTATTGATCCTGAATAGAAGAATTGAAGGTTCAAGCTTAGCTCAATTGTAATAATGATGCATACCAAATTTAACTTACTCAAAAAGAGGGATGGAAAGACTTTTCTAATAAATAAAAAAGCCATTAGAAGGGTTTGGCCCCATGACAGAGGTAGGAATTGAATTAACTTACGAGCACTTAAAATGGTTACAGTTGAGAGTTCTCTCCACACAGACTGGAGAGAAATGGACACTGAAGAAATAGAAGCGTTATAGTTGGAAACCACGTGAAGTGGTTAGACATTATAACATTCTGCAAGAAAGTAGGAGAAAATTCCATGTGAACTTGGGTTAACTGGTGAGGTCTTACATAAAACACCAAAAGCATGATTTAGTAAAGAGAAATAAGAATGATATGTTAATTTCTTTAGGAACATCTATATTATTTTCTATAGTGGAAACACAATCTACATTCCCCCCAACAGTTTACAAGGGAGAAACCCTTTTCTCCATACCCTCCCCAACACTTGCATGTCTTTTTGATAATAGCTGTTCTCATAGTTAGGGGGTGATAGCTCATTTGTTTTCAATTTGCATTTCCTGATGATTAGTGATTTGAGTACCTTTTCAAATATCTGTTGGTCGTTTGTATTTCCTCTTTAGATAAATGTTTATTAAGGTTTTTTGAGCAGGTTTTGGTTTTGAGTTATTTTATTTATAGTATTATTTTCTTTTTAGTATTGAGTTGTGTGAGTTTCTTATATATTTGGGATATTAACACCTTATCTAATATATGGTTCACAATTTTTTTCTTTCAAACCATTGTCTTTCTGTTTTGTTTTATGTTTTTTGTTTTTGTTGCTATGTAGGATCATTTTAGTTTGATGTGGCCTTAGTAGTTAGTTGGACAGGTCAAACACTGAGAGGAATACTGAATGATCTCACTTATATGTGGCATCTAAACACATGTGACCCTCCTCCCACAAACCTCAAATATACAAAAACAAAGAAAAGGAAGTTGGAGAGACTGAGGTCACAGGGCACAAAGTTTCAATTATGTAGAGGAAATAAGGGTAGAAATCTAATGCATGTTATAAGGACCATAGTTAGGAAAATTGTATTGAGTACTGGAAATGTGCTAACAGTATATATTTTAGGTGTTTTTACTACATAACACACAAAAGTTTACTATGTTATATGATGGATATGATAATTTTCTTGACTATAATAATCATCTCACTGTGTATCTGTTTATCAGAACTCATGTCATATATCTTAAATATATATAATACAAATTGGAATTTAATTTCTTTAAAAAAAATAATTGCACATAGGGAATGTACTCTCATTGATTAAATTGCTTACCAAGGAGGTATATATTACTTATATGTATACTGGAATTAAATCACTATATATATGGATGGTAGACAATGTGAGCCTTGTCTACCATCATATTGAGCCTATTTATCAATATTAATGAGCAATTTACAAACATGCAAGGGAAAAGGACCAGAAAGCTCAATGTAAATGCAAATTAATTGAAATTAAGTACCTAAAATTTGTTAGTGACCTTAGAAAAGTTTATTTTAGCATATAGTGTAGAAAACTGATTTGAGCACATCAATGAATAGATGAAAAGTAGGTATAGTGAATCTATAACACATTGATAGTTGGTAAGTAGAATGTGATGGAAAGGCTAGAGATTCTGAAAATATGTTATTATTCTGTTGCTTTAAAATATGTAAAATTATAGTATGTTTGCATGTTGAAAGCAAAAATCCACTAGAAATGAAAAAGGTCAAGGTATAGAAAAGTGTGCCCCTACTGGAAGGATGGATCAAAAGAAATCCTGCTGTGATTTTGAGTCATATTTTTAATTTGTTCAGCAAATATTTATTGAACAATATCTTCCATTCAATTCTAATACTACCACAAACTTGTTATGTCCTAGAAATACTTTTCAAGTGCATTCATATGTCAATATGGCTAATTTTATATAGCAAGAATCAGTCCTTTTTCTCAGATTCTCTTAATTGTTCTGGTTAATCATAATTTGTCTACCAATACAGTGCATAACTGTTTCACAAGGATCATTTTGTTTCTTTTTTAAGGGTAATTAAAGGTCGGGTCTCTTTCTTACACTAAAAAAAGAATACGGGAGCAAACTTTCTTCTCTTTCAATCCCCTAAATTGTCTAAGAAACTTATGGCTTTACAATTTTAAGTATGTAAAACAGTAATTTTTAATTACTGGTAATTGTTAATTTAATTATTAGACAATTAAAACTATGTGATGGAGAACATAGATATTTGTGTTTTCTATTATTCAGTAGACCATCTTAGTTTAAGCAAATGAACTAGAAAAATGGAAAGATACTCCTAAATTATTATTAGAAGAGTGATTTGGGACACTTATTCTCACGTTGTCTATTGAACATATACTAGTCACGTAAACCTTCCTAAATACTATTACTGGGTGGAGATAGATGCTGCTTTCCATCCTTCTCAAAACATGGATGACCCTATAATGCCTTTCCCTTCATCTAAATGTATGATTCAGGAAAGAGACATTTTCCTCAAAGGTATGTGAAAAGCCTTTAGAATATGGAAAGACAAGGAACAGAGCCCTGAAGACATGCAGTTCTGCTGATTTTTTTTATTGTATATATTTAAGGATTACAACATGGTGCTTTTATATAAATATACACAGAGAAATGTTACTATAGACCAGAAAATAAACATATCTATTATCTCAAAACAAATTAAATTTAATATGATACTGCAGTAAATTCTAATGAAATTTTTAATTCAAAAGGGCTCATGTTCTGGCTTCACATTGATTTTCTTTGAGACTCAGATTACCTCTGCAGTACCTGAGTGACTTTCTTCTAGTTAATTCATCTATCTGAACCTCAATTTCCTTAATGATAATATGAAGATTATAGTAACTTTCTGACTTGTGAGGAGGAAATGAGAAATCATACTTGTCTCATAAGAGAATTTACTCCATTCTCTGAGGAGTTTCTGTTGCTGCTGTCAGGAGGTATTGCTGTTAGATTTTCATCACTACAAGAACTCTCAGTCTCCCAGACTTTGTCCTGCAGCCCGGAAAGCTTGAAGTTTCACGACTCAGTGTTTTTCTTATGTGCTACAGTGATCCTCTCACCTAAGTCTGTTTATAGTGTGAAGGGGATGGATCATGCATGAAAGAGTGAGACTTTTATCACTTCAGAATTCTCAGATAACACCATGTACATCCAATATTTCCAGTCTGAATTTCAAAAGATTCTACATGAGATGAGGTAGTGTATTCAGGTCTGCTGCAAGCAAATTTTAGGATTCCTGAACTACATTCTAGAAAAGATTGCATAAATGCTCCTACATTATAAATAAGCCACTGTAACCTGACATTTGAGTGAGGTTAAAGTCTATACTGAGTATCTACTATGTGGCCGAGAGGGAGTCGACCGAGGCGCCCGTGCGGCCCCTCAACTACATGGGGGCTGAGACCGCGGCAGGGGCCGCTGCTGAGGACTCCCGCGCTACGCGAGGCATCCTGCGGCCAGCTCTGGCCCAGCCCCCTGGGGACCCCAAGGCCCAGGCCTCAGTCAGCAATGGCGAGGACGCAGGAGGCGGCGCGGCAAGGGAGCTGGTGGACCTAAAAATCATCTGGAATAAGACCAAGCACGACGTGAAGTTCCCCCTAGACAGCACAGGCTTGGAGTTAAAACAGAAGATTCAGTCAATTACAGGTCTCCCACCTACCATGCAAAAAGTCATGTATGAGGGACTGGTCCCCGAGGATAAGACATTGAGAGAGATAAAAGTGACCAGTGGGGCCAGATTCCTGGTGGTTGGCTCCACTATAAATGATGTTTTAGCAATAAACATGCCCAAAGATGCTGTGCAGCAGATTGCAAAGGCTGAAAGAATAAGAAGGAGCCTCTCTGCAGGCAGAAACAACACAAGAAAGTGTTGGATAAAGGAAAAAAAAAAAAAGCGGCTGGGCATGGTGGCTTACACCTATAATACCAGCATTTTGGGAGGTCAAGTTGGGCAATTGCCTGAGCTCACAGTTTAGAGACTAGCCTGAGGTAGAGTAAGACCCCATCTCTAAGAAAACAGCTGGATGTTGTGGTGGGTGCCTGTCGTCCCAGCTACTTGGGAGGTTGAGGCAAGAGAAATGCTTGAGCCCAAGAGTATGAGATTGCTGTGGGCTATGATGCCAGGGTACTCTACTGGGAGTGACAAAGTGAGACTCTGTCTCAAAAAAAAAAAAAAAGTTATAAAAACCCATAGCATAAATAAATAATTTAATGAAAACAAATGGCCAATGGATAATTCAGGCAATAAAAATAAATCAGATGTTGTTTTTTATTGATTATAAAGGAATAATACATGAAACAAATATGTACACCAGCACCAAAGAACTTACTAGTTAAATTCAAGGATTTCTAACTCTATAATATTTGATAGAAGACACAAAATTTAAGGATTTTCTCTATTAATTGTGATAGCAACTTTCTATATCTCTTTATGAGATCTGGGTTTGTATTCTTTATAAATCATGTGCTCATATGCTATAACAACTAATGTGCAACATGTTTGGGGATGTAACAAGATATAAGAGGCATCTGGGATAATGCAGCACTATTAGCACATGAATCTTAACATTTCATTTTATACAAATGCACTGCTACATTTGCTTTTTAGAAACTGAATAGATCAATTTTAATAACCTTAATAAAATTCAAATTTTTAAAAATAAGGGCACATTACTTATAGAAAAATAATATGGATTGGAACCTTGTTAATAGTTTTAGAATATCAGAAGGTATGCGGTTGGAAATGGCAAATCATCTTTCATTGGCAAGTCTGTCAGTTAAAAGAAATGCATTAGTAAGACTAGGAATAATTTTAAGTTACACCATAGATGTTCTCAGATTCTAAAATTCTATGCCAAATATCAACAACTGTTCCTCAGATAATGCATTTCATTTCAGGAAAAGTGTGCCATCCTGGCACTATGCTTCCTGTTATAGTACCACCTTCCTGGTGACAGGCATTCCTGGGCTGGAGGCTGTGCACATCTGGATCTGCATACCCTTCTGTACCATGTTCTTCATTACCTTGGTGGGTAACATGACCATCCTGACAGTTATCTGGAGGGAGCAGACTCTTCACACACCCATGTACCTCTTCCTGGCCATGCTAGCTGTCTCTGATCTGGGGCTGTCCCTCTTCACTTTCCCCACAATACTGATGATTTTCTGCGTGGATGCACGAGAGCTGACCTTTTCTGCTTGTTTCACCCAAATGTTCTTTATACACACCTTCCAGAATTTTGAGTCTGCTGTTATTCTGACAATGGCCTTTGACCACTATGTGGCCATTTCTCATCCTTTGCACTATTCATCCATCCTCACCAATAACATGATTTCCAATATAGGCTTGGCTATTTTTGTGAGAACCTTGGCAGTTCTCACAAAGGATAGGAAGGTACCTCTTCTATCTTCTTGAGGAGGCTGTGCTTCTGTTGCTCTAACGTACTTTCTCCTACTGCCTGAATCCTGACATTATAAAGCTCTCCTGTCCAACACTAGGGTCAATAGCAGTTTGGAGTTATTTGTGGCACTTTCTACTATGGGATTGACCTTTTACTCGTTCTCTTTTCTTTTTTTTAGCTGGGGCCAGGTTTGAACCCACCACCTCTGGTATATGGGGCTGGTGCCCTACTCCTTTGAGCCACAGGCACTGCCCTCATTCTCGTCTCTTATGTGCTGATTCTGAAAACTGCACTGAGCATTACTTCCCATGGTGCCCGGCTCAAGGCCCTCAACACTTGTGTCTCCTACATCTCCACTGTGATCATCTTCTTCACACCCAGGATCTGCCTGTCCATGCTGCACCACTTTGGCTCAAGACTTGCCTCACATGTCTACTCTGTGACCTCGGACTTCATGTTACTTCCTCATTCCTCCAGTGATGAACTCCATTGTCTATGTTGTAAAAACTAAGCAGATGTGGGATGAAATAAGCTTTTCACCAAAAGAGAACCTGGAGAATCAAGTTGATAAATATTGCATAGACGGATAGTTTGGTATAATATGAAACCAACTGTTGTAAGAGATAAGCACCCCTTGCTCAGACATGGCAGTTCACTTCAATGTGCTCCTCCAGGTAGAAAGACTCTCTTTGTTAAGGAATTGTGGAGAATCAGCCGGAGTCTAGCAGCTGGGGGTGAGCAAACCGGTCTTCGAGCATTGGGTCCTATTCTCTGCTTTCTTCCTTGATTAACATTATAATTTCCTAGTTTCAGTTTGGGCTAGCAAGGACAGACAGCCAGTCTGCTTTATGTTTTTACTCTAAACAAGATCAATTATATATGTGTTCCTCAGCCTTCACACTAAATTGTAATCTTAATGGCGACTTCCTAATGTTACTTCACTTCTTTGTGTATATGTTAAATTCTTCCTGAGTGTTTAAAAGTATATAAGATAATCAGTAAAGTTTAGCCGGGCCGCCGACCAGAGCGAGTCTCGGCCTCCCTTTATCATCTCGTCTGCAGTTCCTTCTCCCTGCGTCTCCGATCAGAAGCTCCAAGGAACATACACACCATCATTTGGCACCATGAGCAGGATTCTACGGCTGGACTGAGGACCTGTTCAAGTTGTTCGTGGAGCGTCTGCTCAACCGACCTTGAGGTTAGTGAACTGGTACTTTCGGGATCCAAAGAGTTGCTGAGATTTGGAAATACTCAGGCTTTGGACAGGTAGGAACAGGGATCATTCATCATGGGTAACTCCTCCTCGGTTATTGAGGATGAATACATTCAATTGCTTAAAAATCTTTTAGATACTATGGGAATTTCTGTTAAGAC
>CAUYQV010092645.1:0-20540 GCA_963574575.1 Galagoides demidoff | reverse complement strand
CCGCAGGGCGCAGATGGGGCCGTTTCAGCTGCTGTCCTGATTTTTTCCTGGCTGATACCGTGGTTCTGGATTATACTTCCAATCCAACTGTTCCCCTCTTTGCTGCTCGCCCTGCGCTGCTTATCCGTGCAAAGATACCACGCGGAAGGGATCCAATAAGCCCACTCTCACCTGAAATCACCAGGAGAGTTGACTCAGGGGTGCATCTCCTCCGCCATCTTGCTCCGCCTCCCATAGTCTGTGTTTCTAACAAGCTTCTCCAGAGGTGATGACACCAGTACTGCTGGTTAGTGGACCTCACATACAGTGGCTTTCATTTGCAGACCAGTAGATTTATTTTTTATTTATTTTTCCTGAGACAGAGTCTCACTGTAGCAGCCTGAATGAAGTGTCATGGCATTATAGCTCACAGCAACCTCAAGCTCTTGGGCTCAAGCGATCACCTAGCCTCAGTCTTTTTTTTTTTTTTTTTCTATTCTTTTAGTAGAGATGGGGGAGGGGGGTGTTCTCACTATTTCTCAGGCTGGTCTCAAACTTCTGAGCCCAAGCAATCCACCGTGGCCTCCCAGTGTTGGGATTACAGGCCTGAGCCTCTGCGCCTGGCTGGATCTCATTTTTTAACCTCATATTAGAGTCACCTGGGGGAGCTTTGAAACAAGACAGATTGTCCCATTTAGACCAATTAAATCCCTTTTTCTGGGGGTGAAGTCCTGGCATCGGTGGTTTTTATTTAAGAGGCCCTCTGGTTGATTCTTACCTGCAGCAGGGTCTGAGACCCACAGCCATAGAGAAATGGTCCCTAAACCTCCTCAGGTACGGGAACTCTATTCTTTTTCTGATGCCACAAGTTTCTCCTTTTTTATTTACTTTTTTAATGAATACCTGTTATTTCTACATGTTGATTTTGCTGCTGTTGTTAAGGTACACGAATTTCTCTATTTAGCTTCCAATTTATGAGGTTCTTAAAATTGCTTAAGACCACAGAAAATAATACTGTAGTGATAGATCATTTTCTGCTATTTTTTTTGGAGGGGGGGCAAGGAATATTTTAGTTTTGGTTTTAATTTTTAGTTCTTTTTTTTTTTTTTGCGGGGGCTGGGTTTGAACCTGCTACCTCGGGCATATGGAGCCCGTGCCCTTCTCCTTTGGGTCACAGGCGCTGCCCCTTAACTTTTACTTTTTAAAATTTTCATTTCAAAATGGAAAGGCAGTACAAATGTTTTTGTTACACAAATACCTTGTATAACCCTTAAGTCAGGGCTTTTAGTGGGCCTGTTTCTGGAGTAGTGTTCATTGTGCCCAGTAGGTAAGTTTCTACCCTTCACCCCCTCCCATCCTCCTCTTGGTTTCCAACATCCGTCACATCTCTTTGTGCCTGGGTGTGCCCATCGTTAAGTTCCCAATTATTATTGAGTATAATGTGGTGTTTGTTTCTCCTTTCCTAAGACACTTCACTTAGGATAATAGTCTCCAGTTCCATTCAAGTTGCTGTGAAAAGGCATTATTTCATTCATTTTTACAGCTGAGTAGCACTCCATGGTATATCTAGACCACGTTTTCTTTACCACTCATTAATTGATAGCACTTAGGTTATGTTTGCTATTGTGAATTGTATTGTGACAAACATTTGGGTGTGGGTGTCTTTTTTTATAAAATGTCTTCTTTCCTTTGGGTCGATAACCCACTAGTGGGATTGCTGGATCAAATGGTTAGTCTACATTTATCTCTTTGAGGATGCCCCGTACTGTCTTCTAGAAGTCGTACTGATTTGCAGTCCCACCAACAGCGCGTAAGCGTTGCTTTCTGCATCCACACCAGCATCTGTTGTTTTTTTTGCCTTTTTAATAATGGCCATTCTGACAGGGGTAAGATGGTTTCTCATTGTGGTTTTAATCACACTTTCCTGATGATTAATGGTTCTGAGCATTTTTTCATATGTTTGCTGGCCATTTGTCTATCTTCCTTTTGTTGAAATTTCAGATTAATATGAGGATACAAATATTTAGGTTACTTTCTCTTCTAAGGTAAAATTCAAGTGGTAGTTGAGCCCTTCACCCAAGATGGGTGTTGACTACCCTCATGTTTATCCCATAATCCCATTGCTAAGTATCCACCCAGAAGACAAACGTTTTACCATGAGGACATTTGAACTAGAATGTTTATTGAGCTCCATTCACCATTGTTTATCTTCCTTTGAAAATTTTCTGTTCCTGAGCCTCTTTCACCTCCTTTCTAATGGAGTTGTTTTTTCTTACTGATTTGAGTTCTTTGTATATTCTGGACATTAGCCCTTTATCTGATGTATAATTTTTGAATACTTTCTCCCAATCTATAGGTTATTTATTTATCCTGTTGATTATTTCCTTTGCTGTGCAGAAGCTATTTAGTTTAATTAAGCCCCCTTCATTTATTTTTGTTATTGCTGTCTTTGCCGTTGGGGTCTTAGTCATAAATTCTTTGCCTAGGCTGGTGTTTAGAAGAATCTGTCTTCCGTTTTCTTCTATTGGTTTCATGCCATACATTTAAGTCTTTGAAAGGCAGTACAAATATTTTTGTTACATAAATACCTTGTATAACGCTTAAATCTTGAATTAATTTTCATATATGTGGAGAGAGGGAGGTCCTGTTTTGTTCTCTCATGTGGCTTTCTAGTTTTCTCTAGCACCGTTTACTGAGCTGGGCTCCCTTTCCCCAGTGTATGTTGTTGTCTGCTTTATCAGAGAGAGGTTGATGGTAGGTAAACGGTTTTCTTTCTGGGTTCTCTATTTTGTTCCATTGTTCTATGTCTCTGTCTATTCTCCTGTTTCTGTTACTGTAACCTGACATTACACTGTGAAGATTAATTGCAATTTCAGATTATGCGATGCCTTCAGACTTGTTCTTTGGCTATTTGAGTTCTCTTTTGATTCCACATAAAGCCTAGAATTATTTTTGTCTAGCTTTGCAAAATATGACGTTGGTATTTTAATGGGAATTGTAATGAATCTGTTTATCACTTTGGGCAGGA
This sequence comes from Galagoides demidoff, assembly GCA_963574575.1. Lineage (NCBI taxonomy): Eukaryota > Metazoa > Chordata > Mammalia > Primates > Galagidae > Galagoides > Galagoides demidoff. Next base: position 17,533 of record CAUYQV010092645.1, on the reverse strand, counting down.
TGGACATTTTAGTGATGTTGATTCTACCAATGCATGAGCTAACACAGGAGCATCCTGATTCATAAAACAAATTCTCCTAGAACTAAGTAAAGAAATAAACAGTAGCATCATAATTGCCAGGGACTTCAACACGTCACTGAAAAACTGGATAGATCATTGAAGCAGAAAATCAATAAAGGAACACTAGACTTAAATGGAACTCCGGAACAAATGAACCTAACAGACATTTACGGAACAGTCTACCCCAAACTACTGAATATACATTCTTCAGCACATGGGACATTTCCCAAGATTGATCATATCCTAGTCCACAAAACAAGTCTCAGCAAAGGAAAAAAAAATTGAAATCATATCATGTATCTTCTCAGACCACAAAGGAATAAAACTAGAAATCAATTCCAAGGGAAACTGTCAAATCTACACAAAGTCCTGGAAATTAAACAACCTGCTGCTAAATGATCCTTGGATCGATGATGAAATTAAGGTGGAAATCAAAAGATTCCTTGACCTGAACGACAAAGGGGACGCGAGCTTTCAAAATCTACCGCGTGCAGCAGAAGCAGTACTAAGGGAAAATTCAAAACCTTAAACCCCCACATCAAAAAGACAGAAAGGTGCCAAATTAACAACCCCATGTCACATCTCAAAGACTAGAAAAAGAGGAGCGAACCAAACCCGAAGCCAGACAAAGAAAAGCAATAACAGAGGTCAGAGCAGAGCTAGAAAAGTAGAAATCAAAAAGACAACAGATCAACAAAAAAAAAGTCAGTTCTTTGGAAAGATAAACGTCGTTGATAGACACTAGCCTGATTCACCAGAAATAGAAGGAAAAGGACTCTTTTTAAATTTTTTTTTGTTTCAGATTTTAGTTCTGTTGCCTGCAACTGAAGAAACTTAAACAGTATAGACCAGCGGTTCTCAACCTGTGGGTCGCGACCCACAGGAACCATAGTAAAGGGCTGCAGCATTAGGAAGGTTGAGAACCCCTGGTATAAGACTGTCAGACATGAGAAGCAGAACCAAGGTTAGTGCCTCTGCCTCTCCAGCTACAGATCCTTCTGCTACCCCACACACCTCTCTGGAAAGGGGTTTTGATTTGGACAAGCCACATCAACTAAAAGGAGTACGAACCAGACAGGTGGTGGTAATGAAAACTGATGGTCTGCGCCAGGCAGAGCGTTTAGCAGCTGGTATAGAACCTTCTTCCTGTTTGGGGCATGACTTGCTTGGGTACCTGTGCCATTTGGATTGAGCCAGGAGGTGACAGTTCCCGGGAGCTGATCACATCTACCTTTTGGATCTGGCATTCTCTCCCTCCAAAGTGACTGTGATCGCCTGGAGACAGCATTGCCAGGGAGACCCAGAGGCAAAACAGGTGTCCAGGAAGCCTTGGCGGTGGTTCTGTCTGGAGGGCCATATGTCCAGCTCTTCTTTTCCAGTCTCTGCCTGGATGATTTCTGTACCTCTGGAGTCAATGATTCCCTGACAAGCAGGGCTGAGCTTCAGTGGCATCTGCCAGTGTCAGAATACTTCCCACCCCACGCAGGCAGCTGCCCCCCTTCCTGCTACTTTTGTTCCCCCCACCCCATTACCTGAATTAAAGAGTTGGCCTAGCAGAGGGGCCTCTGGGGTCTGTTCCCACTCCTTGTCTGATCCCCAGTGCCTCTGCCATAGGGATGTATGGGACACTGCCCTGAGAAGCTGATCCTTAGTGAATATGGAGAGTCAGCCTTAAAAGATCAGATGCAAAAATGGGCTTATATTAACTGCCTCTGGGGAGAAGGATTTGATGGGAGAGAAGGGCAAGAGAGCTTTGTTTTTCATTTCAAGCCATTTGTATCATACACTTGCACTGCCTGGATAAAGAGAAATTTACAAATTCTTGGAAAAAACCAGAAGCCTAAACAATTCCTATACAACCGTAGGCAGAACAATTAACACTAGTAGTAGTAATTGAGGCTAGATACTAACTTACGTGGATGTACTCGGTTTTCACATGTCATCTCATGCACCTTTAATTATCACTCTGGGAGACCAGCTTGTCTGACCAGTGCTTACCTGGTTTGGGCAGTGAAAGTTCTGTGTCCCTAGAACCTCCATGGTCCCAGGCCAACCAAATGAGGTGGCTGGTCATCGTACTACAACCCTAAGCCACGCCTGTTATTAACTCAAGAATTGTTACAGGAGAGGACTGAAGGTCCGAGAGCTTCTGTAACGCACATAATGGTTGCACCAGCTAGTGGGTGGCAGTCACAGTTAACGGCCACACAGCTAGTGGGTGGCAGTCACAGTTAAGGGCCACACAGCTAGTGGGTGACAGACACAGTTAAGGGCCACATAGCTAGTGGGTGGCAGACGCAGTAGTTAATGGTTGCACAGCTAGTTCAGACACAGGTAAGGGACACATGGCTGGTCAGTGGTAGACACAGTTAAGGGCCACACAGCTAGTCGGTGGCAGACACAGGTAGTTAAAGGCCACACAGCTAATTGGTGGCAGATACAGTTAGTTAAGATCCACGTGGCTAGTCAGTGGTAGACATAGCAGTTAAGGGCCACACAGCTAGTTGGTGGCAGACACAGTCACAGGTCACACAAGTAGTGCAGTGGTAGAATTTGAGTCTGAACCAGGAACCACCTGATCCAGTGTCCTGTGCTCTGTCTGTTCCTGTCACATATTTTGGAGTCTTAGAGTTGAAAGGACTCAGACCCAGGATGTCCACTCACCTTGTTTGTGGATGGAGAAACTTGGCCCGTGAGGTAATATGACCTACTTAAGGTCACACAGTGAGTTAGCTCTGTGCTTCCCAGGGACCACGGGGCTGGGAGTCGGGGGAGAGATATACATGCTGGCAGGCACATTAGGAGGTCTGCCAGGTGGCTCAGAGAGGATCATGTCCTGCATGTCCCAGAGGAGGACTGGCCCAGGCCAGGCGGGTGTGGGCCAGGGGCATGTGCCCTGGGCTGGGGCTGGGGCTGGTGGTAGGCAGCTTTATAATTAACATAGGCAACCGCAACAGCCTGGGGGAAAACAACCCTAACAGATTCTCAAAGGATGTCTGGACTTAATCCCAGATCGGAAGCAGCTTGGTAAGATAAATAAGATAAAGTTGGTCTGCCTCTAAGGTTGAGCGATTGTATCACTGTTGCATTTGAAATATTCATGAAGGGAAGGGCGGTATGAGAAACAGCTACAGAAACATATTCTGCTTTGAAAAGGCAGAATTCAAAGGCATGAAAAATGAATCAGGGGAAATTAATGTCAGGGGGTGGGGTGATGGGGAAACAATTATTGCCCAGAAGGAGTGGGGAAGGAGATGTGGAGGAGATGTTTCAGACTGGGCTGTGACCAGAATCCTCTATCCTGTCTAGAATATTTGAAATGTCGGTCGTCTGGTGCATCAGTTGACATCAACACTTGGTTACAAAATGGATAATTCCAGCAAGGATTAAAAAGCAGGGTGGACTGGGCAGTAAGAGGTGGGGAGGGTGGGGTGGGAGGAGGCAAGGGAGATGGAGAAAGTCCGGTATTGTGAACTATCTCTTGTAAATTATGGACGAGTTTCTGATCACTCAGAGAGAGCTCTGTAGAGGGGCGAGACGCCAGGAGACAGGAATTTGGACGCTTTGTTCACCATTAAATCCTCAGTATGTAGTGTAAGCACTCAATATCTGATGAAACAAATATGCTTCACAAGAATGTGCACGCATTCGAGAGAAAAGGAGTACGTCAAATGGGAGGGCTTTGCACCCAGGATGGTACTGTACCCCAGCTCACTCAACTCTCTATACCTGGGGTGAGATATTAGCCCAAGCTCACTGAGACGGCTTGGGCTAAGCCAGGCACCATTTGCAGAGTTGCCCCCAGTGGGGGCTTGGTTGCCCTGTTGCTGGTCCATCTGAAGTCCTGCCTGCTGGCCTCTTGGCTTGCCACCTCCTGCTCTGTCTCTGACACTTTAGCGACTGTCCCCATACAGACCCACCAAGTCCTGGTTGTCTGTTCAGTGGTTTGTGTGCACCTCTTCCCATACCCTCCCAATGCTGCCCAGATGGCTGGTTCTCACTGGGGACAACTGGAGATGTTTTTGATTATGGCGAGTGTGTGGGGGAGTGGGTATGTGCACTGTGCTACTGGCATCTAGAGCGTAGAGACCAAGGAAGCTGCCAAATGTCATACAATTCACAGTTCCCACATCCCTGAGTGAAGAATGATCAGGGCCCAAATGTCAGTGGTGTTGAGGTTGACCTAAGGCGGGGTGCTCTATCATCTCCATTTGACAGATGAGGAGACTGAGACAGAGAAGGGTGAGTAATGCATTGCCCATAGCTGGTCAGCCGTGGAGGCGGGATACTGACCCAGCAAGGCTGGCTCTGGAGCCCTTGTGTTTAACTTCCCCACTGTACACGGTTGCTTCTCAGAAAAGGGAAGCACAGAGATGGGGGCCTTTCCCCAACTTCACCCGGTTGTGTTACAGCTGGGGTGAAGCAGGACTGGACAGCTTCTCAGGATGTGGAACTGGCGATACTCATCTGGGATGGATGGTAGAAGCCAGACTATATGCCTCTGTGTCTGTGACTCGTTATAATCAATCTGCTGTGTTCTAACGACTATTGACAGAGGGACCAAACCCCAGTCCTAAGCTCTCCTATGATGACTTTATCTTCCATAGTGCCAAGGTCATGGCCATGCTTCCCCTGTTCTAAAAATATTTATCTGTTAGGCTCTTGAGCTCAGTCAGTAGGACTCTTACGTAGATCAACATTCATCCCTAAAGAATTTCTCGTCTGTTTGTGATAAAGGAAAACAACAACAACCACCAAAGCAACCCAGGGTGTGATGCCAGGGCCAGAGTGCCCTCTGACCTTCAGCAAATCACTTAACCTGTCCAGGCCTCTCAGGGTCCTCATTTGTAAAGTGAGCAATGACTGTGTAAGTACCCTGTCCTGGGCACTGTGCTCAGAGCCCTGCTTGGAGGTGTTTTATAAGACATACAAAGTGTTATAAGGTTGCCTCATTTAATCCTCACAACACATACCAGCGGGCAGCTCCTGGGGTGACACGGCTAGCCCAGGGACGCAGCTGGTGAGTGTTAGACTCGGGATGCAAATCCAAAGACCAGGCTTTTAACTGCTACGTTCTGTTGTCTCCTGTGGCTGTTTCTGAGATAGAAAAACATGCCAATTAAGGCCGAAAAACAGCAGGTGGCCTCCAGGGCAGCACATTAAGTGTGTTTGCAGGAGCGTATGCGTTTCTCCACACCCTGATGTCCCAGAAGGCATCCCAAGTCCCTGACACCCACAGGCAGGGTCTCCCTCAGCTTCTGCGCGCCTGGCTGGCTTCCCTGGCAGCGTGCGTTTGATGTGAGCAGTGGGTTTGAAGCATGGCTCAGGCCCCAGGAATCTTCCTTTCTCATGGAGAAGAGAGCTTGCATCTCCCAGTGGCAGCTGGCCTGTCTGTTTGCAACCCGACTGTACCAGACTGGCTCGAGATGCAGACACTGTGTGTCAGGCGTAACAGTGCCCGCGGCTGCGTCCACCCACTGGAGGTCCTTGATCTATTGCTGAGGTTTGCCAAAGGTTTCCAAGGACGGGGAAGTAGAGAGACTGATTCTATGTGCCAGGCATGGTGTGGAATACTCCACATCAAATGCTTCTCTCTTCCTCCCTAGATTTCCCTGGCCTGTTTTCTTTTTCTTTTTGCTTTTTCCCCATAGCTAGTAACTACACTAAACACCTGAAAGAGAACCTGGCAAATATAGTCATTCAACTATATTCATTTGTTGAATGAATAAATGAATGAGTGTGCATTAGGCTCTGTGCTAAACACACAAGGTGTATTATTTCACTTAAATCTCAAATAATCTCATGAAACAGGCACCATTTTTATCTTCCCATTACAAAGAAGAAAATGTACTCAGAGAGGTCAAGTAATTTCCCCTAATACACACAGCCCAGTAAGTGTCAGAGCAAGAATACAAATTTAATTGTCTCCAAATCCTAATTCATTTGCTGTATCCCACATGTGGAGAGATATTTTCAGTATTTATACATTTGTATCTCTATGTAATACATCCACAGATATGTATCCTATGTATGTCCATGGGAAAATGTATCAGTCACATACAGCTGTGTAATAAGCAACCATAATAAACCCCCCTCAAATTCTAGAGGATCTGTGGTTTGGCTGGGGAGACTCTGCTTTAGGCTGTAGGTAGAGTTCAGGTCTGATTTCTACATTTACTTCTGAGGCCCAGACTGGAGAAGCAGTGGTTTCCTGGTGAAGATTGCCAGCTTCCAGAGTGGTAAGCGGAAGTATCTGATGCCTCTGAAGCCCATGCTGGGAACTGGCACACCCTCCCTTCTGCTCATGTTCCATCGGCCAAGACACAGCCAACGTGAGTGGGCGGGGAATTATATTGCTCCCAAAGTGGAAGAAATGAAAGGAAGGAAATTTTTGTTCAATAGTAACCTAGACCAATATCATTTTCATTATATAAATGAAATACAAATACTTTTTCTGTTTTTTGTAGAGATGGGGTCTTGCTCTTACTCAGGCTAGTCTCTAACTTCTGGCCTCAAGCAAGTTGTGTTTTTTTCACCCACGACCAGAGTTTTAGTGAAGAGTTGTGTTGTGCTCCATATGTGTACTGGACATTAATTTCCTTGTTTGAAAAAATGGTGACAATAGTTAATAACAGTATACTGAAATCTTGAAAATTGCACAGAGAGTAGATTTTAAGTGTTTTCATCACAAAAAGGGAGATCATGCAATGTTAGTTTGGTTTCATCATTTCATGATTTATACATATTTTAGGACATCATGTTGTACGTGGTAAATACAGTGGAACCTCCACAGTTGACCACCTCCTTATGTTGACCTAGTTTTCATAGACTGGACATGCACCATATGTATGTATCAGGACAGCAGGCCTAGTTCCTTATCTTGACCACCTCTGTATGTTGACCAGTTTGTTACAGTCCCTTGGATGGTCAACTAATAAAGGTTTTACTGTACAAAACAATTTTACTTGTCAACTTAAAAATTAATAAAAAATACAATAACTGAGAAAATGACATGAAGGCTGTGTCGACCAGTTTGATGGAAGTATTTCAGATTGCATGTGAAAACCCCACACTGTACACCAGAAGTGCATTAATGTACATAGTTACCATTCAATAAAAAAAAGAAAAAAAATTAATAAAAAATAAGATAAATGTAAGCTACTTTAAAAATGACTGGCTTATGTTGAGAATTAACTTTCACTATTTACTTGAGTTAAGCTAATATACCATTGAGCTTTTCACATGTAACAAAGTGACATGAACAAGGTCTAGAGCTCTGTAGCTGGGTTTCCTGGGTGATCCTCTCTGAGCCTCAGTCTTCTTCTCTGTGAAATAGGCATGAAACAATACCCATTCCTCAGAGCACTGTGAGCATTAAATGAGAGATTGCATATGAAAGTTTAACTCAGGGTCTGGCTCCAGAAGGCACTTGATAAATACTAGCTGTTTGTGTTAATATCAATACTAGTCTTACAATAAAAACAGGTAATTCAAGAATTCTAATGCTGCTCAAGGCTATTATCCTAACCTGTGGTGCACTGGTCCCTAACCTGTGTGCCCCTGATCCAGTCTCCTTCCCGATTAGAATCCTGCTCTTTCCTTCCAGACTTACCTTGGGGTTGGTTTTCCTGTTTTGGCTCAAGATTCCCTTCCAACAGAAATATGTGGACATACTGATTTGTGCTTCTGTGGCTGTTCTGCCTGGTCAGAGCTTTGGAACACAGGGCTGGCCTCATGTTGGTTCTCCCAGTAAGTGGGTTCCCTGGGGCATCACAGGCTGCTTGTGGAATTTCAACAGCAGAATGGGCAGCGGGAGAAGCTTCAGATGGTGGCAGACAGCAGCCTCAATGTATATGAGACGGGGGTGTGTTCTTTCCATCTGGAGTCCTCCGGGAGCTGTCAAGCCTGGAATCTTTGCAATTTAGGCAGTCCGTTTGTAATGGTCTCAAGAAAATCCATTCTGCCTACAAATGCGGTGACCTTTAATTTTTTTTCTCAGAATTTTCCAAGATGCACATTGACTCTTCCTGTCAACGTGAAAGGCTCTAATGCCGCCTGGGGCATTTAGATTGCATTTGCCAATGGCTGACTGCTGTAGCCAATTTGTTCCTAATCTCAAGGTCGATTTTGAATAACTTTAGCTGGGCTAAGTCTCTTGCATTGAATATCTGGGAAAGAAACAATTAAGGTGGTGGTGGGGGAAGGGGTAGGGGGATGTTTCTTTTTTGGGAGAAGTTCTTTGATTTTGGTGAATGAGAAGGCTCCTAGCTCTGCCCATCATGCTCTAGGTGGCCTTGAGTGAGGGGAAAGGGAATAGTCACGTGCTGAGTACCTAGTACGTGCTAGACACAGTGTGGGCACTTTACACGTGCCGGGTCTTCAGTCTGTGTCACAGATAAAGAAACTGAGGCCTTGGGACTTGCTGGGCCGGGACTGGCTCAGCCCATCTCCTTTTCATTCTTTCTTCCTTCTTCCCTAAGACTGGAGCTCAAAAGCCCACCTAGGTATGATGGACCTTTTAAGCTACCCTTATGAATGCCTCTTAGCAGTCCCCATTAGAATACAGCTGGCTGAGCTCGAATTTGCCGTGTCCCCTCTGTCATCTCCTTGGAGTCACCTCCCAGTCTGAGATGGTGTCTGGCTCACCTTGTTCTCCCAACAGCGGGCTTATTCCTGGGAGAGGTTGGTGTCAGTGACTGTCCTTTGATCCCGTGATGCAGATTTTGAGGTGAGCACAATGCTGCTTGGTGGTTTAACCTTGGGGGACCCTTGGGAATGTGAATGCCTGGTTTAGATCTCTGTGAGTTGTGTGACTTGGGTTGGGTTCCTCAGAAGCCTCAGATCGGGATGTGGGCATATTCAAGTAGGGTTCTTGGGAGAAAGAGAGTAAGGGAGGGAAGGTGGTGGGTGGGGTCTTATAGGCCAAGTCTGGCCTTGGTCCCATGTGGGGTTCTGGAGTGTACTGTCCTATGCCATTGAATTGCCTCTGACTTGAAGCAAGAGGACTAGACTTTTGTACAACTCCCGAAAGTCCCCTACCCCTGACCCAACTGCATACCAGGTATATGGCTGTCCCCAGGATGAAATAGCATAACTTCCCTAGGTGAGATACTTTCCATCAGCCAAGGGGAATTCTCTGGAGACACTGTCAGTATAAGCCTGTAAGCACAGATTAGCAAAGGCTGAGGATGGATGGGTTAGCTGGTAAAGAGGTTCTGGGTTAGGTGCCAGGAGCAGCTACAATATTACTTAACCTCTCTGCCATCTGTAAAATGGGAATGCTGATAAAACCTATCTCTGAGTGTTGATGCAAGGATTAAGTGAGATACCTACATTTACATTACTGATTTAATGTACCTGTCACTGGCCTTGTGCAAAATAAGGGCTCAATGCAACCTCAAGCTATTCCTTTTACCAGCAGTCATAGGACAGTAACAAGCAGCAACGCTTATAAACAACTAGACAATGCTCACATATGCCCTCCTTCAGCTCTTGTAACTCTTACACGTTCTACTCCATTTTACGAACGTGGAAACTGTGGCACATGAGGTGAAGCACCTTGGCTGAACTTACACAATGGGGCTAAGATTTCAATTCAGGCAGACTAGTTCCAGAGCCTCCAAGTGAGTGGTCTAATCCCTCCCTCCCTCCCTCTCTCCTTTCCTCCCTCCCTCTCTCTCCTCCCTCTCTCTGTCTCTTTCCTTCTTTCTCTCTCTTAAATCTTTGAATTTATCCATCTTCTTTCTTGTCTCTGAGTCTTTCCATATCCAATTCTCTGTGCTGGGAACACTTTTTCCTGTCTAGCCTGATCTGCTCTAATTCATCATTTGGGTCTGAGCCCAGATTCCACCTCTTCCAGGAAGCCCACTAGGTCACCGCTTCCTACAGCTCCGTGTAGCTTCCCCAGTCAGACCACCTAGTAGGACAGATGGCATTTGCTGGCCACGTGGCCACTTTTCTCACTAGTTTGTGGCTCCAAAGGGGTGAATATTTTGCCTATTTTTTTTTTTATCATTGTCACTCCAGCAACTAGCATTTGTCTGGCACATACTAGGTGAGCAATAAACATTTATTTTATGACTGAATGAGGATTCCAAATTCAGAATTGAATGTATTGGAGGCTTAACATAAATTCTTGTTAAATTGAATAAAAATGGGCTCAGCACCCATAGTACAGTGGTTACGGCACCAGCCACATACACCAAGGGTGGCAGCTTTGAACCCGGCCCAGGCCGTCTAAACGACAACAACAACTGCAACAAGAAAATAGCTGGGCATTGTGTGGTGGGCACTCAGCTGAGTGAAGTATCAGCTACTTGGGAGGCTGAGGCAAGAGAATCTCTGAAGCTCAAGAGTTTGAGGTTGCTGTGAGCTGTGATGTAACAGCACTCTACGAAGGGTGACATAGTGAGACTCAGTCAAATAAATAAATAAAAATAAGTTGAATGAAAATGGGCTAAATTCCTTCTTGGAAGGTTTCATAACCAAGTCTGCCAGGCAGGCTGATTGGAATCTTCCAGAACCTGTGGACAGCATCCCCCATCTGTAGACAGGGACAGAGGCTCAGGGACTCAAAATGTGATTCTCATGTAGCAGCTGAGAGTTCTTCAGAGAGTCTCCTGACATTTTTGTTTAATCACTGCTCAATTCACTTATTTAATGTCATAAACTGACTTCTTTTCATTAGAAAAGCAAGAGAATCACATCACTGAAGGTTTGGGAAAGCCAGAAAGGATGAGAAATTCACCCACTATCATTTCCTAGGCACGTTCCTTGCCATCTTCCCCCTCCATGTGCTTTTTTCCCCTTTTTTTGTTAAATGCACTTGTGACCATACTATTAATATAGTTTTGTATCCTGCTATTTTTTCCACTTAGCAAAATGAGAGATTTTTTTTTCCAGGTTTAATTACATAGTTTTAAAAATAACCATCATCAATTTTTTTTTCTTATTTTTTTCCCCTTTTGAAAATTTAAAATCAAAGTTATATGGGCACATGGTACACAGTAAAAGTACAGAAGAGTTGCTAATGAAAGCAGGGGGCCTCACCCTTCTCTCCCCTCCTCCAGTCTCATTTCCCTGAGGAAACTGCTTGAAATGTTTCCATTTTTAGGTCTTCTGGTGTTCATCTCTGTAACTCCAAATAAGATGCTTATGCAGCTGTTTCTTGATTTATCAATTTAAGACATTTCCTATTGACTCTCTGCCATGCCAGAGGAGGATTCAGTTTACTGACATTGTTTCTCTCCCTGCTGTTATCCATCCCTGTTTTTTTAATCTGGAAAAAGTACTATATGCACATGGAAAATTCTGGCTGCAGGATGAAGGGACCCCTCCTACTCCCATCCTTTAAGCTTCAGCCCACCCCTCTCCCCAGTTTCTTGCATACCTGCAATAGGTTAACGGCAGCTGTGAACTGGCACCCCAGGCACTGAGAAGTGGGATCCATTTCCCTTCCCTGGAGCCTGTGCTAGCCTGGGTCTGCTTTGACTAGTACAAGACCACAGAAGTGGCACCATGATGGCTCTGGTCCCAGCTTTTAAGGCTTTGCATAGTTTCTGCTTCCTACCTCTCAGAACTCTTGTTCTTAAATCCCTGAGTTACCATGCAAAAAATCTGAACTGATTTGAGGGATACTTGGAGAGACCCCAAGATGACAGGGAGTGGGAGAGGCTTCCTGCTGAGCCCAGTTTCCAGCTGGCTCCGTCAAGGTGCCTAGTATGTCACTGAAACTGTCTCAGACCCTTGAGAGCAGCCCAGAAACCATCTGAATACACTGAATGACCCTAACAGACACCATGTGGAGCAGGAAAATTGATGACCTTGGTCCTGTTTGAATTCCTCAAGCTCAGGAGCCATAATAGAAGCAGTTGTTATTTTAAGCAATGATGTCTGAGAATTAATCAGAGCACTATCCTTCAGGAAATATTCCACCGTGTCACAGATTTTGGGAGAGATCATCTCAGCATAGCAATAGCGCCTGATTGGAATGTGCTAGTGCTTTACCGGATTGTCCGATCCCAAGGAAGCGGGAATGAGGGAAAGGGAGAAGGAAGCAAAGAGGGGCACGTTACCGAGCAGAGCCACAGTTTTGTAGAAACGCAGCACGGGATGTTTCTGGAGTCATTTATCTGCCAGTTCCCTCCTGCCTCCCACCTGCTTGTTGGTTAAAGCTCGCTCCACCCTGAACTTCTGAATTATGGCAGCCAGCCTCTCCAGCAGCTGCTGGAGATCCCAGAACCTCTGGGAGCCGATGAGTACGATGGAGGCCAGCCCCTGACCCCAACCCAGGCTAGGTTGAGACATTTTTAAAATTTGTTTCTTGTTTAAAAACAATTTTTGTTTAGACACCGACATTGTGAATTTGACCTTATTGAGCACGGGGTATGTATATACCTGGCGCTATCCAAGACCCTGAAGATCTAGCACTGAACAAGAAGCAAAGATCCCTGCCGTTGTTGAATACTACTATGGGGAGATGGTGAACAATAAGCATGACTTACATTGGTTGTTTTTATCCTGTTGTATACATATGTTTTGAACTTACCCCCCAGAACAGCCATTGTTTTTTAGTGGTTGCATAATATTTGATTGACTCGATATAGCTGTGTTTAATGAACCATCTCTCTATTTGTGAGTAATAAATTATTTTTCTGGTAAGAATCATGAGGAAGCTTTGGATTCTAAGTTCAACAAACACTGGATGAGAGGTCATTCTAAGGTCCATTGTGGGGGTGTGTGTGCAGCCATTCCTAACCTTGGGACCAAGGATGGATCTTCTTTGACCTCTGATCTAGAATTCTTTGACCTCTGAACTAGCCCTGGACTGGACTAACCTACCAGGTAGGCCCCTGGCCAGCAAAAGAAATGACAAGGAGTTGTTAGCATGACAGGAAGGTCTTTAGACAGCCCCCTTCCATTAAGTCTCCAGCTCTTTGACTAATATCTATACCCTAATATCCAATCAGGCCTAGAGTCAAGGTCTTTGTATTGTGTGAATTTATACTTTCCTCTCTGTTCCTATACCTTTCTTTGTCTTCATTTGGACTCTTGTCACTTTCTACCTAATGGCTTTAGAATTAAACTTCTTGTCTTCTATTCCATTGATCTCTAGTCTGTAGCAATAATGATGTTGTTTGCATTGGAGGATGTGGCAGGTGCAGTGGGTGCCTTGCCCATACATCTCTTTGGTACTCACCATCTCTACTGCGAGCACCTGCAATGATGCCTGGGCTTTCTCCATGACAGTAGCATGCTGGGGTGGGGTGGGGGGACAGGCTGGAAGTGCAGAGAAATGAACAACTAGCAGAGATTCCTCCCTGCCAACTCCTAAGGGCAGTTAGTTGTTCCACTTTCCTTACCCCAAGGTGAGGCCTAAGTCCTTAATGGGATTGAGTTCTGGGTGCCCATAGTAGCAACCTCATTATCAGCATGTCCCGGACTGGCTTCTTCCCCTTCCCTGTCTCCTTTTTCAACTATTATTCTGGTGTTTCCTAGAATTGGTTTCCAAATAAACCATTTGCTTTCAAATCCTTCCCATCAGATCTGCTTCTGGGGAGAGGCAAAGCATGACTTCCCTGACAAGGTGACTTTTCTGAGCTGAGAACTGAAGAATGAATAGGAATAAGCTAAGCAAAGCAGGTCTGGGGAGAACAACGGCGGTGGGGTGGGGGGCGGAAGAAAGATTAAGCATAGGGAATAGCATATGTAAAGGTCCTGGGGCAGGGTTGCCAATGTGGCTGAAGTACAAAGAGAGAGGTAGGGTCAGGGGGTCACGTTGGGAGGATGTGGGACCCGAAAGTGAATTTGCGCCCCTGACTTTATATCCCTTTCCCCTTCACTTCGGTTCTCTGTCTGTATACTTTTAAAAACCCCATTATGGTCTGGCTTCATTTAAATGCATCTGAAATGAAATCTCTAATGTTAACAGTGTTGTCAGATGTGAAGGCCTCATTTCTCTTCGGCTCTTTTTTACTGAATGCTATCTGTGCATTTCTGGGGAGGATATGAGGATTTTGATTGTTTTGATTGTTTTTTTTTTTTTTTTGGTATGACCACATTATGTTAATTTCCCCATTGTCTTAGGGTATGAGAACATAAAAGCAATAACTCATTTATATGAAGACTGAATGTGCTGAGACGTTGTCATGGAAACCAGGGGGAAATATTCATGTTGGCGTGAGTAAATTGAATAACCCCTGTTAAAAGATTGAACACAGAACTTATTTACCCAGTTGTGTGGTGTTCGCAAGAGATGAGGAAATCAACATGATAAATGAGAATTTTTTCTTTTTGGCAGGGGGCAGGAAGGAGGATGAAGAGGGTAAATGAATGCTAGGAATGTATTATTTTTATGTAAACAATTATTTCCATTCTCCTTCCAAAGATTGTATTTTTGTTGCCAAATGGGAGTGGGGTTTTGAGGGGGTAGAGAAAGCATCTGAGGGCAATGGTCTGCTAAATTTGTTCCCGGGGAACACAAGCTTAGGGCATCTGTGACTCCTGAGGCCGTGTCTCTGAGCCTCTGAAGTCTCGGTCAGAGCAGTCAAAGGGACACGAGCATTTTCAGCATTTTCTGCTTTGCTTTTGGCAGGGTTGTTTACCGCGTTTCAAGCTGACTTTCAAAAAATATTGGTTCTGTTGTTTCTCATTTTTAAAAGCAAATTGCTTCAGCTCTTCCTAAATAACTCTTTGAAAGGGAAGCCGTGGAAGACAGATGAGGAAGCCGAGTTGGGGACAGAGTGCTCCGCTTGCTCATGATCATAGGGCTCAGGAAGCTCTCGGAGCCTGGGGGAGCCTCCTTAGTAGGTGTGGGTTGAGGAAGGCTTTCCTAGCACCCCTTTGGTGGTCACATCAGGCCGGCTTGGAGATCAGGTCCTGGGCGCCAGAAGGCATTGATGGGGGTTCTACTGTGATACTCTTCAGGCATCACTATATGGGATGCTTTTGAGGGGGCAGGTTTCTCATCAGTGGCTTGCACCCCAAACACCACCGTCCTACTTCCTTACGCTGTCTCTTCTCTCTATCTCTTGCTCTGCTCCTCTGGGGTTTCTGGAAGTGGGTAATCCAGAGCCCCACTGTGGTAGGTTGTGTGTAAATAGACCCTGACACTATCTCTGCACGTATGCACAGATATAGTCGCTCTCCAATGCGACTTTGTGGTAATTCTTTCTTTCTTTTTTTTGTTTTTGTGAGACAAGTTTCACCCAGATAGAGTGCAGTGGCACCATCATACCTCACTGCAACCTCAAACTCTGGGGCTCAAGCAATCTCCCTGCCTCAACCTCCCAAGTGGCTGGGACTATAGGAACGCACCAGAATGCTTGGCTAATGTTTCTATTTATAGTAGAGTTCGGATCTTGCTCTTGCTCAGGCTGGCCTCAAACTCCTGAGCACAAGTGATCCTCCTGGCTTGGCCTCAAAGAATGTTAGGATTATAGGTGTGTGAGCTACAGTGCCCAGCCTGGGGCAACTCTTATTATAAAAGATGGATCCAATTCTCTCATTCCTTAAATCTGGGTTGGGCCTGGAGCCCATGAAACCCAGGGAAGTGATGGCATGCCTGTTTGAGCCTCGATCTCAAGAGACTTTGTGTGCACCCACCTATTCTCTTGGAACCTTTCCACATCATGTGAAGGCATGGGGTGTCTTGAAGAAATATGAGTGACCTTGGGGAGGACTCATTTATCCCAGCTGGAGCACCAGACACATGAGAAAGCGGCCTGAGATCGGTAGAGCCACCTGCCTACCTTACAATTGACTGCAGTCATTTGAATGAGTCTAGCTGGGACCAGAAGCAGCACACAGCTGAGCTGTAGCAGTAGTAAGTGTTTCTTATTTTATGCCTCTGCAGCTTTATAGCTACTTTGTTACACAGCATTATTGTAGCAATAGAGAGGGAAAACATCAGGAGCCGGCTTTCTCCTCTTTTTCATGGTGGTGAGTTAGGACATCTGTTTATTCCTGTGTGTGGCTTGTCATGGGTGCTTTGGAATTGACTTTTAGGATTCAATCCTCAGAGCATGAGAGGTGAGAATCAGAGACACCTGCTATTTGCCACAGACGTGACTGAGCAGTGCGACGTGTTGGGTGTAGTACAGGGGCCAGGATTTTGTTTCTTTGTGAAGCTGATGTGCCAAACCTTCCACTCCCATCTGAGATCTGAAGAAGAACTTCGGGGCCACTGTGAAATGGTTCCTCTTTGGCCATGCAAAACGCATGTTCTCCAATTTTCCTTTTTATAGAAAAATATTCATTTTCAAATATGATTGCATGGTGGGCTCAGCTTCTCACTGATGTTGACCATAAGACCCTGGTCCGGGCATGGGAAAATGCCACGAGAGCCTTAGGGTGGCCTGTGTGGACGGCTTCTTTGGTGCCCTTTGGAAACGGGCATTCAGGCCTGAATGAAACTCAGTTTCACGGCCTAGCTGCTCATGAACTTCAGAACCTCATAGGCATTATGGGAAAATAATCTTCATAAATGTTTCATGCTTGTTACAGACTGAATGTTTGTATCCCCTCAAGACATGTTGGAGCCCAATTCCCAGTGTGAGGGTATTTGGAGGGGAGGCTTTGGGAAGATCACGAGGGTAGAGCCATCATGAATGGGTTTAGGGTCTGCACTCCCCCTTTTTGAGACCAGGTCCTGCTTTGTCACCCAGGCTGGAGTTCAGTGGCATGATCACAGCTTACTGTAACCTCAAACTCTTGGGCTTTAAGTGATTCTCTGCCTCAGCCTCCCATGTAGCTGGGGTGAGAGGTGCACTACCATGTCTGATCTCACTATATTGCCCAGGCTGGTCTTGAACTCCTGGTCTCAAGCAGTTCTCCTGCCTTGAACTCCCGAAGTACTGGGATTACAGACATGAGCCATTGTGGCTGGCCAGGCTTAGTGCTCTTTTAAAAGGAGCCACAGAGAGCTCCTTTGCCCTTCTGCTAGGTGAGGGCACAGTGCAAAGACAGCTCTCTGTGACTCAGGAAGCAGCCCCTCACCAGATACTGAACCTGCCTGTGTCATGATCAAGGACTTTCCAACCTCCAGAACTGTGAGAAATGAATGTCTGTTGTTTAAAAGCCACTCAATCTGCGGTCTTCTGTTATAGCAGGCTGAACTACCTAAGATACTACTATAAGTATCTCCCTCTGGTACTGCATGCACCACAATAAAGGCTCTGCTAGCACTGTTTATACTTGGGTTTTCTGAACTTTTTTTTTAAATTTTTAAAAAATTTTTGTACTAAATTATAGCTGTGTGCATTAATACTATCATGGGGGTACAGCATGTTGTTTCTATATACAATTTGAAATACTTTCATCCAACTGGTTAGCATAGCCTTCATGGCATTTTCTTAGTTATTGTGTTAAGACATTTATATTCTACATTTAGAAAGTTTCACATGTACCCTTATAAGATACATCATTGGCGTGGTCCCACCCATCATCCTCCCTCCACCCATCCTCCCCCCCTCTT
>CAUYQV010092644.1:0-56576 GCA_963574575.1 Galagoides demidoff | reverse complement strand
TCCCAGCTACTTGGGAGGCGGAGGCAGGAGACTCGCTTGAGCCCAGGAGTTGGAGGTTGCTATGAGCTGTGATGCCATGGCACTCTACCCAGGGGGATAGCTTGAGGCTCCGTCTCAAAAAAAAAAAAAAAAAAAAGAATTCAGTACTGATTACAATTGAGCTGCAAAGAAAATACCTAGGAATATAACTAAGGAGATAAAAGATCTCTACAAAGAGAACTACAAGACACTGGTAAAAGAAATCATAGAGGGCACAAACAAATGGAAAAAGAACCCATGCTCAGAGATTGGAAGAATCAACACTGCTAAAATATCCACACTCCCCAAAGTGATTTACGGATTTACAATTCCCATAAAAATACCGACTTCATTTTTCAGAGATTTGGAAAGAATGTTCATGTGGAACCAAACAAGAACCCAAATAGCCAAAGCAATCTTAAGTGAAAAGAACAAATCCAGAGGCATCACATTACCTGACTTCAAATTATATGGCAAGGCTATAGCAATCAAAACAGCATGATACTGGTACAAAGAAAAATATAGAGACCAATGGAACAGAAAACGAACCCCAGAAATAAAACCATCCATCTACAACCAACTGAATAGTAGACAAAAACTGGACTGAGTAAACAAAGCCCTAGTCAATAAATGGTGTTAGGAAAATAGGACAGCCACATGCCGAAGAATGAAACTGGATCCCTATCTCCTCCATATACAAAAATTAACTCTATATGGATTAAAAACTTAAATGTTAGACCTGAAACAATAAAAATTTCAGAAGAAAATTTAGAGTTTTTTAGAGAAAAAAACTCTCCTGTAAATCAGCCCAGGGAAAGAATTTCCCTAAGACCCCAAAGACAAATACAGCAACAATACAAATGAATAGGACTTAATTAAATTAAAAAGTTTCTGCACAGCAAAGGAAAATCAGACAACCTTCAGAATGGAAAAAAATATTTGCAACTATAGATCTGACAAAGGACTAATCCAGAATCCTCAAAGAAACTCATATTCACAACAACAACGACAACAACAACAAATAACCCCATCAAAAAATGGCAAAAGACACAAACAAGACCCTTCTCAAAAGAAGAAAGAAAAATGGCCAACAAGCCTATGAGAAAATGTCCAATATCACTAATCATCGGGGAATGAAAATTAAAACCACAAGGATGTACCACCTTCCCCTGTCAGAATGGCCATTGTTATAAAGTCAAAAAAGCAATAGTTGTTGCCACAGATGTGATAGAAAGAAATACTTATACGTTGGTGGGAATGTAAGCTAGTACAACCTCTGTGGAAACCAGTATGGAGATTCGTCAAATAAATAAAAGTAAACCTGTCATTCAATCTGGCAATCCCCCTGCTGGGAATCTACCCAAAGGACACGAAGGTATTTGATTAAAAAAGATGATAGCACTTGAATGTTTATCACAGCACAATTCACAATTAGAAAGACATGGAATCTGTCTAAGTGCCCATCAACTGATGAGTGGCTAAAGAAAATGTGAGGTGTTTACACACACCACACACTACTCAGCCATAAAAAGGTATGAAATAATGTCCTTTGCAGCAACTTGGATGCAACTGAAGACCGTTCCCCTGAGTATGTCAGGAATTGAAAAACAAATGCCATATGTGTTCACTTATAAAATGGGCGCTAACTAGGGGTTATATGTGGTCATAAAGTGATGTAATGGACACTGAAAACTAAGAAGGCTTAGGGATAAAAATCTACCCATCAAGCACAACGTACACTTTTCCAGCCATGGGTACACTAAAAGCCCTGACTTCAGCACGATAAAATTGATCCATATAACAAAAAAATGCCTGTCCTCCCTGAATCTACTGAAATAACAAAATGAAAAACATGACAACCACGAAGAATATTCTGACAAAGAAAAAATGACTGTCCCTAGAAGATATGAAAATTTACTATGAAGCGACATCATACTTTTAGAATAGAGCTAGTGTGACAAACCCAGGGAAGAGACGTGGAAATTCTGAAACAGACCCACAGCTGTAAAATTATATTGTTTACATAAACAACATCTCACATCAGGGCACAGTGGTGACATTTTTGGTTTTGGTTTTGCTTTTGACACTGGATGTTTTGCTTTTGACATGAAAGGTTTTGTTTTTGCTTTTGACACTAGACCACGTGGTGAAATCTGCAGAATATGCCTTCTTCTCCTCAGCCCGTAAGACACTTTCCAATATAGAGAGTATGTTAGATCATAATACAAATCTCAGCAAATTTAGAAAAATCAAAATCATGCCCTGTATCTTCTCAGAATAGTGAAATAAAACTACGGATCAACTCCAAAAAGAACTCTCAATACTACACAATTACATGGAAATTAAACAATGCGTTGCTAAACACTCCTTAGGTCGATTATGCAAGCAAGATGAAATAAAACATTTTTCAAATTGAATGACAAATGTGACACCACAAGTTTCCAAAATCTCCGGGATACAGAAAAAGCAGTGCTAATAGGGAAGTTCACAGCACTACCTGCCTACATGAAAAAGAAATAAAGATCACAAATTAACTGCCTACTGTAGTGCCTCGAGGAACTAGAAACAGAAGAACAAATCAAACAGAAAGCTAGCAGAAGAAAAGATAGAACAAAGATCAGAACAGAACCAAATGAAATGGAAACAACAAAAAAAGTAACGTATCGATGAAACAAAAAGTTGGTTCTTTGAAAAGATAAAAAAAAAAAATCAGTAGACCAAGAGCTAGATTAGCCAGAAATATTAAATAGAAAAGATTGAAATAAGTTCAATCAGAAATGAAAAAGGAGACATTACAAATTATACCACAGATACACAAAATATCATTCAAGAACACTATGAAGGCTCGGCACCTGTGGCTCAAGTGGCTAAGGTGCCAGCCACGTACACCTAAGGTGGTGGGTTCCAATCTCCAGCCCGGGCCCACCAAACAACAATGATGGCTGCAACCAAAAAATGGCCAGGCCAACTTGTGGCGGGCGCCTGTGGTCCCAGCTACTTGGGAGGCGGAGGCAGGAGACTCGCTTGAGCCCAGGAGTTGGAGGTTGCTATGAGCTGTGATGCCATGGCACTCTACCCAGGGGTACAGCTTGAGGTGCCGTCTCAAAAAAAAAAAAAAAAAAAAAGAAGTGGTCCTGGGCCCAGTTGACAGGAATGGGGCTGCATGCTGGACAGGGTGAAGGCCTCCCAGAGCCCAGGGGAGAGTAGCTGCTGCTGCTGCTGCTGCTGCTGCTTCCAGGCTCCCCTGTGCCCTAAGGGTTAAGGTCCCTGGAGTCTGTACACTAGGTTAGGAGGGGTTCCTATTCTGTAGAACCCTACCTGAGGCCCCTCTGGTGGCCAAGGCTCCATCCTAGTGGGGGGATAGAAGAGTAGGACTTGGGCCAAGCTGACCCTCCTTGTCTGTGACCTGTGCCCAGGGCATGTGGTAAGGTCTGGGCAGTCCCTAGTCTGCAGAGGTCACCCTAAGGCCTCAGGTATCCTTGTCCTGGAGCACCCTTAGCCAGAGCATCCTGGATGGACATGCTGGGCCTTCCTCAGTTTCCCTTACCAGCCTGCAGGGTTTTTCCTGCCCCTCCCCCAGTCCTCAGCCCCCAGGAAGGCCCCTCCTTCCTCTGTTCTCTGCCTGGGGAGCCACATTCCTGGCATAGCTGAGTCAGGTATGTGCCCCTCCCTCTGAGCCACCTTGGGCGGGGTGGCCTGCTCCTTTTGGAAGGAGACCCCCACCCCCACTTTGTCAAGGAAGTGCTCTGGCCTCTCCTAGCCAGCCCACACACCAGAAGCCTGCCCAGGGCTGGCACTGAGTGGGCATCTCCTCCAGCCCCGGCCATCTTGTCCTAGCCTGGGCACTGCCCAAATACTCCTCACCCAGCTCCTGAAGGCTGGTCCTAGAACCTCCCCTGAAGCCTCCATGAGGGCTAGCTGGCTGAGAGCCACAG
Organism: Galagoides demidoff; assembly: GCA_963574575.1. NCBI lineage: Eukaryota > Metazoa > Chordata > Mammalia > Primates > Galagidae > Galagoides > Galagoides demidoff. The sequence goes on along the minus strand of CAUYQV010092644.1, from coordinate 52,623 downwards.
GGGCGCCCTTGGCCTGTCCCTCTGCACTAGTAGCCAGGGCAGAGAAAGGAAGTGTTTCTGCCCCTGCCGGGGGCTTTCACAAAGACAGGGCAGGGGACCAGGGTTGGAGTGATTCTGGTGCTACCCAGCCTGGCCCCTGCCCTTGCGCCCTCCTTTGTTCCTCTCCTGGCCAAATGTTAGGAGGGCAATCCCTGGGGCCTAGGGGCAGTGGCAGCGACTGCATGGGTATGGGCAGCCTAGGGAATCGGGGAGTGTCTGGGCTGCAGGAGGACTGATCTCTTAGGGCTGGGGCTGGCCCCTCGACTGCCTCGACTAAGCTTCTGCTCCGCCTTCCACCCCCCCACTCCTTCCTAGAGCCTCCCCCTGCAGCATTCTTCCTTGCTGAAGTAGGAGGCCTCCTCTGTGGTCCTGGTTCCCACCCCACCCAGAACCCCTCCCTAAACCTTCCCACCCCCTGCAGGTTGGGGCTGGAGGTTGCCTGCCTTAGAATGTCCCTCCTGCAGCTGGAGGAGGTGGCTCCCACCTGGGGGTTCCTGGGGAGGTGGAGCTTTGTGCCTGAGTGGACTTGTCTGCCTGACTTCACCTGTGCCTTACTGGGGCACCACGGTGGGCTTTGCTGGCTGAAACAGAAAGGGGCATGATGGGGTTGTCCTGTGGGGAGAGCCTCTCTAGGCAGGGAAAAGAGGGCCTGGCTGGGCTGGCAGAAACTGCTCTTGGGTTTTTCCAGCCCCTCCCCCACAACCCCCTTGATCCCTACAAAGAGAAGAGCCCAAACTCTTTACTGCCTGCAGAGTGGAAATGGAAAAAAGTTGATTTAAAACCAGCCTCCCACCTGCCCGTGAGTGATGAACTGAGCCTCTTTGGTGCAGCCAGCCTGTGCCCTCAGCATCTCTGAGTGGAGATGGGGATCACCGGGTCAGGGCTCAGAAACCAGCCCTTGTAGGCTGAAGCATGGGGGGCAATTCACCCTAGGTCTTGCTGGCTGTCTCTCTGCTCTGCCTCTGGCCAGTGACCCCCATCCCACCCCTGCTGCTGCTGTGCTTCCTTCCTGAGGTCCACCCTGCCTAGCCCAGTGGCATCATGGACTGCCTAGCACTACAGAAGGGGTGAAAGCAGCTGCAGGAATAGCCTCAGGCCTTCCCCACTTCAGAGCTGGGGGGGCTGCCAAGTTCTCCCCATCAGAGGCCTGAGTGAGGCAAGGAGTGTGCCCCTTTCCTGTCCTCCTAGCCTTGGCACCCCCATTTGGGTGTTGACCACCCTCTCTACCCAGAGTTCCAGGAGGAAACTTCAAAGGAAAAAAAAAGGCTCAAAAGTGTGAGATGTCACCCCAGGGATAGTTACCAGTGGGAGGGGAGACTGTGTGTCCACCTGTGCCTGCTGGGCTAGGGCAGGGCTGAGCCTGGGCCTGGGCCTGTGGCTCAACAGAGGGGGGTGATATGGGTCTCTGGTAGGGCCTCCAGTGCAGAGGGAAGTGCCCTTTAAGGGGCTTCCCCTCTACCAGGACAGGTCCTGAGAACTTCCTTTAAGGAAGACCCCCCACCAGGGGTAGCTTGGGACCTGGGAAAGGGGAACTGACCCCTCCTTCTGGGCTCACCCCTGCTATGGAGTGAAGGCATTGGAGAAGGGGAACTCTCTTCTGAGACAGCTGTTCTGTTTCCAGCTGTGTGGCACATGACTACAGCCTCAGATCAAACAGTCCCTGTGCTTAAGAGTTCTGGTTGGGGGTGGCACCTGTAGCTCAAGCGGCTAAGGTGCCAGCCACATACACCAGAGCTGGCAGGTTTGAATCTAGCCTGGGCCTGCCAAACAATGACAACTGCAACCAAAAAATAGCTGGGCAGTGTGGCAGGTACCCGTAATCCCAGCTACTCAGGAGGCTGCAGCAAGAGAATTGCTTAAGCCCAGGAGTTTGAGGTTGCTGTGAGCTGTGACATCATGGTACTCTACCCAGGGCTAAAGCTTGAGGATCTGTCTAAAAAAAAAAAAAAGCGTTCTTGTTGGAACTCTCACCGGTGGGCCATGCTTCTGTGGGTTCAACCTGTGGCAGGTGCTATAGTGCAAGGCCATTGGCCTTATGTATGTGTGTGTGTGTGTGTTGATGAGGGACTCGGGACCAGGCTCCAGCTTTTGTCCTATGCATGCATGAATCTTGGCCTCTGCTTGCTGTGGTTGTACAATCTACCCCCACGTTTTGCTCTCTGCACCTGGCAAGTGCTTGATACCTTCTCCTGTAGGCTCTGCCTCTGGGAAGACCAGGTGGTTTCTGGATGTCTATGATGATGGGGATGTTTGGCAGTGAGGGCAGGAGAGTCCTGGGGTGAGCAGGGTTCACTGTCTCCTCACATGTCTGCTAGACCATGCAACTGACAGAGCCAACCAGGGTTCTGCTGGGGCAGCAGGGCTGTTAGGGGAGTCAGGCTGAGCAGGGTGGGAGGGTATCTGTCTCTGGCCTGAGCCTCCCCTCGACTCCCTTCCTTCGCCACTCCCACACTGGGCCCTGCAATGAGCTGGCCCCTATGCCACAGATACGAGGCTCCAGTGCACATGTGGGATAGATAATAGCACAAACACTCAGGTCAAGTTGTGACAGCCACAACCATGAGGCTAGAGAGGAAAGGATGAGTACCACTTTTCCTTGGGGAGGCTCAGGCCTGGGGAAGGACTTGTTCTCCACTGATGCTTTTATTAGTTCCTACCTTATCTACACATTGCTTGTGGAAGGCTGCTGCTACATCCTCCATAGAGCCCAAGGGAGGGCTCTGGTCAGGCTCCCCAAGGACATGGAGGTGAATGCAGGGCACACAGCATGTGGTCTCTGACTGGGGTGAGGCTGAGAGAAAGATGCTGGGGTCTTGGGGTAGAAGAGAGGGCCTGTGGACAGGCTTCCCTCCTGACATGTCTGGCCCCACTTGGCTCCTGTGGGGAAGAGATTTTTTGCCTGCACCACTGCCACCTCCTAGTCTCCTCACTGCCCAGCATCCATGGCCCTCTCCCCTATGGCCTGTCTCTCTGCCTTTCCTGTTCATCCCAATGCTCAGCTGGCCACCACCTCTGTGGTACTCAGACCTGGTGTTGGGCTTTTCATCTCCTGTTACCCATCTACACCATTCATGCCTGAACCTGGTGCCGCTTGCTCAGCCCAGCACCCCTGGGCTCTCAGCAGGGATGCTGTGGTCTCCTAACTTGCAGGCAACTGGCCATACCTGAGTGCCACCCTGGCCCCCACTGGTGCTCCTTTTCTTGCTGGAGGTGGACAGGGCCTGTTGAGAGCTGGTTTGGGACTGCCACAAAGAGGAGGTCAGAGGGTACAGATCATCCCATTCCATGCCAAACTTTTCTCCAGGTATTGCTCTCCCCTCCCACTCAGTGTGCAGCCCTGCTGGCTGTACCACGCTGTCCCACACTCCTCCTCCCCCTTTCCCCTGGGCTGTACCATGTTGGTTTCCTGAGCTCATTCTTGGCTCTGGACTTACAGCTTCCTGTCTGTGGATTTGTCCTCCAGATCTGTGCAATGGATGCATGAATAACAGCAACTTATGACTAAACACATCCCTAAAAGAGACCCATCTTTTAGGTCTCTACACATATCATCCTGTTGTTTCCTCAGTCTGAGGGACACCAGCTCAGCTACTTGGAGTAAGACCTAGGACTGCTGAGCCTGGCCCACAGAGCGGCAGTTTGTTGGAGAGGGAGGGAGGGGACCCAGTGAGTGATGGGGGTGGGGAGCCAGAGCGCCACAGCAGACTTCCTCAGGGCCCTCCTCACTGTCCTGTGAACCAGCCCTGCTGAGCCCCTTCACAATATTCTCATTGGATCCCACACCCTTAAGAGCAAGTCAACTGGCCTGAAGACATGGCTGGGCAGGCACACAAAGCCTGCAGGACATCTTGGGCCTTATCTGGGGCCTGCCATTGATGGCCAGGCACTGCAGCCTCAGGCCCAGCAGCAGGTCCAGCTGTGAAGCTCCCATTGTCTGTGGAGGTGAGGGGGAAGGGACAGTGCAGCCCATGGACAGATGCAAGAGAATTCTGACACCAGTGCTATTCTGTCCCTTCTGCTCCCCTGTAGGGGTTGGGTGCCCCCACCATACACCTGTGAGCACTTTGTGGCTGCTCTATCTCCCTAGGGGTGGAGGCAGAGGGACCTGGCACTTGGAGGGTTGGAGTTCAGACTTTGCTGGCAGGGCTGGAGTAGACTTTGGAGCACAGAAGTGTGTGCAGGTGGGGGGAAGAGCCAGTGTATGCTGGGGTGTAGGGGGAGGGCATCTATTGTGTACCAGGGCTTGGAGGGGGGGTTCCAGTGTGTATAAGAGTGCAGGGGGGAGGACGGCCAGTGTGTGCAGGGGTGAGACCCTGCATGTGAAGCATATCTGGCTTCATCCCTCCCCCCACCAATATCCATTACAGGTCTTAGTGCTGGAGACCTGTAATACATATTGTATAGGCACATTTGTGTTTAGTCATAAGTTGCTGTGAAGGTGAGTCCACAGGCTAATTTCCTGGGTATTCTGTTCCTTCTTGGGGATGATCCTGCGTGGGCTGATCAGGCCTGGATGATTTTGTCTGAAGTGCCTAAAATAGCTGCAGTATCCTGCTCTCCAACCCCACCCCCCTCCTGGGCCTGGGCCTCAATGGCCCTTTGTCTCTCTGAAGGCATCCCTGCCCCAGTGGGGGGCTCAGACCAAGACTGGGGCTGGGCGTGGTCAGGCTGCCTGCCCAGTTCTCCAGTGGGCCCCAAGCCTCATCCCAGAGTTGGTCTAGACTAGCCAATGGCCCTTCATGTGGGCATTCAGGCCAGCTGTTGGGACCCCTTTGCTGGCAGATCCTAGGGAGGGGGGAAGAGTTCCCAGGCAGTGTTTGAGGCCTGTCTGGCCATTCCTCCCCCATCCTACACAGTGGTTCTGTGCTTCCTCCCCCTGCAGACCCTCTAAGACATCCCATCACTGCATGTAGCAGCAGGCCCAGGCCAGTGTGTAGTGGGCCCATGGTTTGACCATGGCAGGGTCCTTGGGCCCCCTCTGATCTGGGCAAGAGGCAGTGAATGGGAATAATGTGTGACCTGCCCTAAGTTTTCCTAGACAAGTCCTCTAACGGCTTTCTTGGCTCTGGGCCAAGTCCTGCCCTGGTAGATAAAAAGTCAGACCCTCCCCTGGGTGCTCAGGTAGTCAACACCACTTGGACACTGTCATCATGGTGTGGACAGTGCCAAGGTCCAGCAGGGTGAGGTGGAAAGGTAGAAACTCCTCCCAGGAAAGGGTGAGGCTGGTGGGGGGTGGGATATCAGAGTAGCTTGATGGATTATTGCTCTGGATTGGGGGATGCTACTTTTAGGTTTGCCTTTAAGGTTTTGTTAGAACAACAGTTTCCAGGGTGCCCAAGAATGTGAAGACCTTTAACTGGGTGATGGGGCAGGTGATTTCCTGTGTGGGGTGTGGTGCATGTGTGCCTGGCTTCGGGACAGAAAGGGGTCCAAGGAGAGGGGACTGGTGAGCTAGGATTGACCCCCATGGAATGGGGTTGGAGGGACTTAGGAGGAGGAAATGGGGGAGGGAGCTCTTGGAGAAGCCCTCTGACCAGGAGTAAACAGCCTTCCAGGGACGGGAGGACCTTGCGGGTGGTCCAGATGGAGGCCCTGTGGCTGGGAAATGTTTGTTCCAGGCCCAAGGCAGGGGACCCTGGGTAGCTAAGGTGCTATCAGTGGGCAGTGCCCATAGGAAGGGTCCGGGGAGGGGTCCTGTGGCCTGGCCTAGGGGACCCTCAAGCCTGGGAGAAGTCCCTACCACATCTCACAACTGGAGGTGGGGCAGGCGCCAGGGTCAAGATCAGGTCCAGGCTGGAAGGGGCTACGGAGGAGGGCGGGTAGCGGGTACTTGGACTTCTCTCCCAAAGGTCTGCAGGTGGTGGATGGAGAGGGTGCGGGGTGGGAGTGAAGCATGGGGATGGTCACCTAAGCGATTCTGACTGAGGAAGGTGGAAGTGATTGTTGTGGACAGTGGGTATGACGCGTGGGACCTTCCTTTGCCCCCTGGAGTCCCTACGCTTGCAGGGAGCTGGAGATCTCTTGGCAGGGGCCAGAGAAAGGGGAGACCACGGCCGGGGTGTGGAGACGTGGGACTGGGGATAGGAGGCACGCCCCTCCTCTGCCTGTGACGTCACAGCCTAGGCGTTTCCCCAGGCGGCCTCTGGGGGGCGCTCCAGGCCCGCGGGACCTGCCAGGAGTCCCGGAGGCTATTTGCATGGGGTTTATCTGCAGGTTTTCTCACTGTCAGAAAGGAAGCTGGGGTGCGCGGGTAGCTTGGGGTGTTGCTATCTAGTCTTAGCGGAGGGTGGGCGAAGCGATTTCTAGGCCTGCCACCTCATTCCCACGGTCCAGCTCGCACCCCACCAGGACACCCTCCTCTACACCCCTCGCCCGGGGGGCCAGGGGAGCAGAAACGCTCGTGCGCGCACGCACGACGCCACGCGCACGGGGCCCGCTCCTGGCACCGGATCCTGCCTGCAGGCCGAGCCCCTCGCAGCGCCGCGGCGGGTGAAGAGGGCGAGGGCCGCCCGCCCTGCCCCCTCTCTGCCTGGCTCCCACCTCCTGCATCCCCGCCCTACCCGGCCACCTGCCTCCACGACCCCAGCCACCGCCCTCCGGGCCCCTCCGCCCACCGCGCCCCCAACCCCGGTCGCCCGTCCCGCTCTCCAGCCCCAGTTGCCGGCCCGCGTGCCCTTTTGTGCCGCGCTCTCCTGGCCACTCTGTGTTCTCATCTACCGACCTCTCTGCTCCTCAAGCTGCGACTCCCCGTGGACGCCGGGGTCCCTGGAGGCGGCTTCCTTTGTCTCTGCTCCCCGCCCTCTTTTGCGGCGCCCTCTCCCCTCACTCACCGCCCCAGCCAACAGGGGCAGGGGAGCCGCGGTTCGCCTAGAGGCGGGAGCTACGAGGCCTCTGCTTTCTTCTCTCTCCCGACGAGGCCGCTGCTCCTGCTTGCTGCCATCGCCTCTGCCTGGAAAGAGCTGCCTGGAACCTTTTTGCCTGCGGCCGCCGCATCTCCCCACCAGGCCCCGCGGACCCTCCAGCTTGCATCGCGGCTCCTAGGAGCTCTGGGAAGACTGAGCACCAGCCTGTGGGGCGTGGACAGCAGGAGTGGCTGCCTCTGCGCCCAAATTTGGGAATCCTACTCCTGGATATTTCTGCACACCTCTAATGAGCCTGGAGAGCTGGGGAGAGGCCCTGGCTCCTCTGCCTGGGGCTGGGGCGTAACTTTGAGCACAGATGCTGTCTGCTACCCCAGGTGTCCCAGAATGGGGAGACTAACTCTGAAGAGGCCTAAAGGCACTCCGTGAGGACCCCCACACCCCAAGAGCAGGGCTGAGGAGCCAGGGCCATGCCTCCACTGCCACTGGAGCGGGACTCCCGGCAGCAGCCTGGTGTCTCCTTGCTGGTGCGCTACTTCATGATCCCCTGCAATGTCTGCCTGATCCTGCTGGCCACGTCCACGCTTGGTTTTGCGGTGCTGCTATTCCTCAACAACTGTATGTGGCTGCTGGGCATGATTGCCCACCTGGCCAAGTGGGCTTCTGCTGACTGAGCCCCATCTGCCTAGAGGGCCGGAGGGCGGGCAGGTTGCAGAGCGGCATGGGGCTGGCATGTAGCTCTGGTGGGCTGCCTGCATTTTCTAGGGATATGATGTATCCCCTCAACAGCCCTGGGCCTCTGGAGGCCTGTCCTTGAGGTCTTGGTGGGGCTGACCCTCACCCTGAGCTGCAGAAACATTTTTTGTTGGAGTTGGGGGCAGGGGGGCCCTGGGCTGGACTCTTTGAGGGAAGCCAATGGATGCCTGCACCTCAGCTTCTGGGTCCCACCTGACAGGGTCAGGCCATGACCATGCAGTTGCAGATCAGAGAAATCCAGGTCTCTGCTTCCATCCACCCCAAGGCATCAGCCAGGCCACAGAGGTCTGGGCTAGATGCCTCAGCTTCCCCAGCTTGGGCTGGAAGGGATGTGGGCAGCAAAGGGACAGAATAGGGAAGGACCTACTCAGAGGGGCCTAACTCAGAGATGTGTTTTTTCCTAGACAAACCCGGGACTCACTTTACCTCAGCGCCTCCAATGCTTCCTGATGGTGAGTGGGACTGGGCCTGGGGGTGTCAGAGGGGCACATTTGTGGATCAGGAGCCATTTGGGCATGTGCCCACCCGATGTGGCAGGTGTGTCTGGACCAGGGAGCCTGGGCCTCAGGCTCCTCAGCATCAAAACTGGGGATAAGTCCTGGTACCCACAGGTTGAACTGATGTTAGATAATGTGTGTGATGGGGTGGGAGTTTGTGGATTGGGGCAATGGGTCAGTCTGATTGGGGGCTTCCTCTCCTCAGTTTTCCTTGTTCAGGAATGGGTGGGGCTAAACAGAGGCTGGAGGTAGACAGGAGCACAGAGGGGAGTCTGGGGTGGGAGAGGGCCTCAGTGTACTGACAGCTGTGTGAGGAGGGGCCTGGGTTCTGCAGGGACTGAGCAGGCTTCAGGGGAGAACACCCTGATGGAAGAGGCAGGCCAGCCCTGTTGACCTCCTCTGTGGACTGGGGCCTGACCTCCCACTGGGGCTGCTGGTATGTGCTATTGGTGGTGGGAAGCCCTGGATGCTCTCACATAGCCTGGGGTGGGGAAGTATCTGCCCTGTTGCTGGGACAGCTACAGGTCCCTGTACCTGTCCACTTGCACAGAAGTCACATCTATAGGGCTGTCTGTGTGTGGGATAGGACTTTGGGTCTGTCCTGGCTAGGACTTGGCATGAGCAGATGGCCTGGAGGCTCATGCAGTGGTTGAGGGTGGGAACAGAGCCGTAGGCTATCTTTGGATGCGCTCTGGATAGCATGGGCAGTCTGGGTCCCTTCTCAGTTCTCAGGAGTCGGTACAACTGATGAAGGGAATGAACTGGCACTGGTGGGAGGCCTCTTTCCCTCTGTCCACAGCCCTGTGATGCCCACTCTCTGTGTTGGGAGTGGGTGCAGGGCTTCCCATGTGTTGTTGGTGGCTTCCCTTCGGGGGTCACCTGCAATCAGCTGCCCTCTGCTGAGGGTGGGGGTACTATGGTACAGGCAGCCTCCTCTCTGAAGCACTTGGTTGATGGGCTCCTGGGCAGGGACCACACAAGGGGTGGGAGTGGGTAAGTGGCTATAGGAGTCCCACCCTAACCCTGGGCTCTGGCCCTGCAATCTCCCCTGTTGGCCCCCAGCCCCAACACCAATACCCTTGGGCTGTTCTCACAAAATCCTGAAGGCCCTTCTGAGCAACTGGCACCTCCTAGGTTGTGGCAAGGGAGACCCATCTACATAGCCAGGGTGTGTGAGGCCACAATGACCCTGTAGGGGTTGGGCCTGCAGCCCCCTTCAAGTGTGTGACCTGAGATATTTGGGGGTCACAGAGTTGTAGGAACCTATGGCAGACTGTTTATCTGAGGAGATCTTCCCGGGAGCCCCAAGACTGGGGACAGGATGTTGTGACTTATGGGACAGGCTGGGGCTGGGACTGAATTTCCAGAGCCTTTGGGTTAGAGACCTGGAGCCACCTAGATTTAAAAGGTAGGCTCAGTTTACCTCTCCTGAAGCCCAGAGTGCTGATGCCACCTGAATCCCCACATCCACACCCCACTGCACAAACTCAAGGGTGGCTATATATCGTGACCATTGTGATACCCATCTGACTGTGACCATAGGCAGGGCTTGGGGCATCAGCTTCATTCCCCAGTCCACCCGAGGCAAGAAAAGGAGTTAAATATACCCTGAGGGGTGACTATAAAAAGCTGCTGCCGCCTCCAGTACTGCTGTGTATTTTGGGGGGGGCTTGGGTGTGTAGCAGAAGAGATGGGTTTGTAGGCTGAATGGCTGGGGAGAGGCTCCCACTGAAAGCTGAGTCAGGACAGCAGGCAGAGGAGCACCCCCAGGGTCCAGGGTGCTCCCAGAGCTGAGCCATCAAGGATTCAGGGTTCATGGGTGCCCAGGTATGTCACCTGCATTTGTGAGGGACTGAATGGGCAGTGACCAGGTACACAGAACAACCCTGAGCCTAGCACTGATGTCTAGGAGTAACATAGCCGCCAGGGACTCAGCTATGCCTCAGCTTCCTCCTCTGCCAAGGGGCTTGACGGTTATCATGTGCAGGGTGCCTCAGTGGTGGCTGACACTGTAGGGTGTGGCTGTTGTGATGACGTATGTGTGACTATGCACATGTATACATGTGCACGTGCCACAGATAACGTGCACCTGCCTGTGCAGGTAATCTCTGTGCTTGTGCAATCAAAACACCAGCCTCTGTGGTCTCTTGGTGGGTTCTCTGGGAGGCAGAGGCAGCTCCTCACCTGACCCTATGGTATGAGCATGGGGCTGAGGTGGCTTACTGAAGGCCATGATGCCTGAGCTGAATCTTGATATGTTTTTTCAGCCTGGACTAGGGGCAGGAGCAGGGACTAGCACCTAATCCTTTGAGCCTTGGCTTTGCTACCTCATGTCATCAAATACTGCAGCTGCCCTGGGAGCCTGCAGGGGTTTCCTGCTTCACAGCTGAAGGGACTTCCTGAGGCAAGCAGACACCCAAAAGGTCATGGAGCATGAGGTGGAAGAATCCAGACCTGAACCTACCCAGCAGACTGAAGTGGAAGCCTGTGCTCAGCTCTGCTAAGCAGCCCTTGGGGCTCTTGAGGTCTCTGCTCTGGCTCTGCCCTCTGCCACAGCAGAGCCAGTCCCTAAAATATTTGCTCTGCTACCCAAAGCCCCTGGTCCTATACCTCTGGCCAAGTACTCCTACCTGGCTCATCTGCCATCATCACCTTCCTCAGGTCTCTGCCTCAGGTGGACACAACAGAGCCTTTGGGTGGGCTTTGGAAGGAGGTTCAGGTCTCAGTGGATGATGAACACGTGTCCTTGGCCATGGGGTTGGGACCTTTGGGAAGGTCTGGCTGGGCCAGAGTAACCAGAGGGGGAAAGAAGGCTGAGCCCAAGGAGCAGACACATATCAGGCAGCCAGGGAGCCTGGGTCTAGGGGCCCTTACCAGGTCCTCAGCCATGGGTTTGGGAACCTGGAGGAGAGCTTGGTAACAGGTCCAACTGAAGCCAAAGAGAACAGCCAGCTGGCCATCAGCAAATGCCTGTTGGATTTTGGCTGGAGGTGTCTTGGGCAAGAGAAGGCCAAGTATGAGAGGGAGGTACTGAGGGGTGAAAAGAAGAGAAACAGGGAAGAGTGAGGGGCTGTGAGTACATATATATGGCCAGAGTCTGGTTTGAGCTAGGATAGAAGGTGGCTATAGCTGAGTACAATTCTTATTCCTGTACTTAGGATGATGGCCCATACTCCACATAGTGCTATGTGCTAGATCCTCTCTATTCATAACTCCACAACCCTGGGTGGTAGGCTCTACTGCTCCTATTCACAGAAGGGGACACTGAGGCATCCACTTGCCTAATCATATGGTGGGTGGACACAGACTGGGCAGCCTGGCTGCAGGATCTGAGGTGGGAAAGGAGCAGAGCAGTAGAGGGGCAAGGCACAGTGGGCTGCAGGGATGGCTAGCCCCCATTCTGTTCACTCAGCCTTCTAGGGTGGGGTGGGGTGGGAATGCCCAGACAGATACCAGCAGAGCCTGGAGTCTACATGTTCCCATGGCAACAGTGCATCTGCCCTCTTTGGCCATCCTGTCCCCCTCTGCCATGATGTATTAATGATAATTGAACCCTGATGGTCTTCCAATAAGGCTAAAATTAAAAAAAGATAATGGGACCCAATTAAATACTGATCTAATCCAGACAGCTGGAACGCTAATAAGCCTGCCCCACCCATGGATAGACTGTCCTGTTGAGGATGCTGGTGTCAGCTTTCCTCTTGTCCCATCTGTGTTCAGAGGGCTGCCAGGGGCTGTCCTCAGCAGCACTGGCTTCACATGTCCACCTACCTTTTTCCCTCTCACTGTGTGAGACTGACGACTGGTCCCTCGCTGAGACACCCCTCCTTCCATGGGCTGTGGCCAGGTCCACTTACCAGATGTGCGCTAATACGAGAACAGAATGATGAGTACAGCTCCTGAGGTCACTGTTAGGTTGGGATGAGGCTGCTGAGTGTGTGGGGGGCAGCTAGATCTGGAGGAGGCATGGGAGCTGGGGTTTGTACTATGGGAGGGAGAGATGGGCAGAAAGCAGTTTGGGAGGGAAAGGCTGAGGAAGCATTGGAACAGGGCTCAGCTGGGGAACTTGGGCAGGGCCTCTGGGCAGGTGGATGCGGCCACATGAAGAGTCCAGAGCCTGACTACTGGTACCTTACTTGCACTAGGAGGGCGAGTCTGGAGAAGAACTCTGATGTTGATGTGGACAGGGCCCTTGCTCACTTGTGATGGAGGTGGCAAGCGGACGGTCTCTGCGGAGTGGCTGTTGGGGAAATCCACCAAGGTGGGGTTAGGGCTATAATTAGCTGGTACAAGCTGCAAGAGAGTCCTCCCCATCCTCAGTGGGCAGGGCCTGAGGGGGCCGTTGCTGAGAACTAAACCCACATGTCTACGGGAACCTGTGGCTGTGTCCGCTGCGGACTTTTCATGGCGTCATGGGTGGACACAGGATCCAGTGGCCAGCCCTGAGCGAGCCCTCCCTCCTGTTGCCCCGCCCCAGCCTGTCGGGGAATGCTGTGCGGCTTTGGTGCTGTGTGTGAGCCCAGTGCGGAAAGGCCAGGCCGGGCCTCCTGCGTGTGCAAAAAGAGTACCTGCCCCAGTGTTGTGGCGCCCGTGTGCGGTTCGGATGCTTCCACCTACAGCAACGAGTGTGAGCTGCAGCGGGCGCAGTGCACCCAGCAGCGGCGTATCCGCCTGCTCCGTCGTGGGCCCTGTGGTAGGTGTGGGTGGAGAGGGGAGGGCTGGGGCTGGGTGGGGATGGACTCGGAAGGCGGCCTGCGTGACACCCCCACCCCTCCAACAGGGTCCCGCGACCCTTGCATCAATGTAACGTGCAGCTTCGGCAGCACATGTGCGCGCTCAGCAGATGGGCTGACGGCCTCATGCCTGTGCCCCACGACCTGCCAGGATGCCAGTGAAGGCACAGTGTGCGGCAGTGATGGTGTTGACTACCCCAGTGAGTGCCACCTACTGCGCCGTGCCTGCACCAGGCAGGAGAACATCTTCAAAAAGTTCAGCAGCCCTTGTGGTGAGCACCATACTAGTGCAGCCCGTCTCTGTGCCCATGCACGTGGGGGCTACCCCTGACTCATGCCATTGACCCCCCCAGACCCCTGCCAGGGCACCCCCACTGACCCAAGCCGCAGCTGCCGCGTGAACCTGCATACACGATTGCCAGAGATGTTCCTGAGGCCAGAAAGCTGTCCTGATCGGAGGTCACCAGTGTGTGGGGACGATGGGGTCACCTATGAAAATGAATGTGTCATGGGCCGCATGGGTGCTGCAAGAGGCCTCCTCCTTCAGAAAGTGCGCTCTGGCCAGTGCCTGCCTCAAGGTGTGTGGCTCCCTAGGGGTTGGCCTATTTCCCCCATCCATCCCTGCGTACTTAGCATGCCTACACACCACTCCATGCCCAGGGGTCTCCTGCATAACCTCAGCAGGCTGGTGGGTGATCTGGCCTCGTTGTGAGCTTTGTGCCTCCCCCAGATCAGTGCCCAGAGGTCTGCCGGTTCAATGCTGTGTGCTTGTCCCGCCCGGGCCGCCACTACTGCTCCTGCGACCGTGTCACCTGTGATGGGGCCTACAGGCCTTTGTGTGCCCAAGATGGGCACACATATGACAATGACTGCTGGCGCCAGCAGGCGGAGTGTCGGCAGCAGCGTGCCATTCCCAGCAAGCATGAGGGCCCGTGTGGTGAGCACCCTTGGGGGAGGTCCAGATGGGGCAGGCTGGTCTTGCATTGGTCCCTGTCCTGACATCATATTCCATCATCATCCTCTGTCATGCTCCTTGGGGGGTCCTGGGAGAGGGCCCATCACTCTCGGAAAACTCCAGGCAGGTGAATGGAGGCCATGGGGAGAGTGCCTGGGATTCTGGGGCTAGAGGGGCAGAGGTGGGGGCCCTTGTGCGGGATCCCCGGTCCCCACACTCGGTCCCCACACTCGCCAATCCTCTGTCTCCCTGTACCGTATCCAGGCGTGTCACTGGGGTAGGTTCCTGGGACTCAAAGTCACCAGACCCCTTAGAGACAGAGTTCAAGTTGGAGTTTGAGGGACCAGTGGGGGATGGTAGCAACTGGGCAGCAGCCTAGCCTTCGTGTCCCGAGGGACCGGGCTGCCATAACTCTGCCCATCTCTGTCCTTTTTGATCGGTCCACCCATCTTTCTGGTCTTTCTCTCTGCGTCTGTCTGTTTCCTTTTCTTGGTCCTTCTTCCCTGTCGGCTCCGCCTCTTATGTCTTCCAGCCTGGACTGCTGGCAGGATGAGGTGCCGTGCCTGCCCGCCTGGAGTTCGCAGCCCGAGGTCTGCCCCTGGCGTGGCGGGGGGGTGGCTTGCTGCTGCCTAGCCTTGTGGTCCTCAGAGCAAGTAGACAGACACCACCTTCCCTGTGCAGGGCTGGGTGTAACTGGGGATGCAGGCTCTTCCTGCCCATGAAGAGAGCCCCTCCCACGCATGAGTGTCCTGGGGCTGCTGGTGGTCAGGGGTCAGTGGCCTGGGTGGGCTGGGTGAGCCTGGCCACAGCCAGCCAGTGGGCACTCATGCAGCCCTGCCCCATACTCCTGGGACTTCCTAGTTCTGTGTCCTATTGGTGTCATGTCTGTCACTTCTCTGCTGTGTCCTGTGCATCTGGTCCTTCTCCCTATTCGCTCTTCTTCCACCATCCCCACCCTGAAAGGGACTGCTGCGTGGGGTTGGGAGCTCTGCTCAGAGCTGAGGTGGGGGTGTGGGCCTGCTGAGTGTCTGTTTCCCCCCCACCCCCCAGACCAGGCCCCATCCCCATGCCATGGAGTACAATGCACATTTGGGGCGACGTGTGCTGTGAAGAACGGGCAGGCAGTCTGTGAGTGCCAGCAGGCATGCTTGGGCATCTATGACCCTGTGTGTGGCAGTGATGGCATCACATATGGCAGTACATGTGAACTGGAATCCACAGCGTGTATCCTCAGACAGGAGATCCAGGTGGCCCGCAGAGGACCCTGTGGTCAGTGGTGGAAAGGTGGGTCTGGTGGAGGGGGGTATGCCTGGTCACCTTGGTGACAGAGCCCCCTCTCCAGACCGCTGTGGGCAGTGCCGCTTTGGAGCCCTGTGTGAGGCTGAGACTGGCCGCTGTGTGTGCCCCTCTGAGTGTGTGGCCTCAGCCCAGCCTGTGTGTGGTTCTGACGGGCACACATATTCCAGTGAGTGTGAGCTGCACGTCCACGCCTGCACACACCAGATCAGCCTGCGTGTAGCCTCAGCTGGACACTGCCGTGAGTGAGGCTGTGGGGCCAGGCAAGCCAGGGTCACCATCTCCTTCTGCCAGGGTCTGCAGACCCTGCCTGGTTCTTTCTCCTGCAGAGACTTGTGGAGACACAGTGTGTGCCTTTGGGGCTGTGTGTTCAGCTGGCCAGTGTGTGTGTCCTCGGTGTGAGCGCCCCCCACCTGGTCCTGTGTGCGGCAGCGATGGTGTCACCTACAGCAGTGTGTGTGAGATGCGGGAAGCTGCCTGCCGCCAGCAGGTGCAGATCGAGGAGGTCCGGACAGGGCCATGTGAACAGGGTAGGTCCAAGGACTAGCTAGAATGAGCTGCTGGACACCAACCTTGGACAAGGACCCTGTGCATGATATAGTCCTCTTCCCTGCAGCTGAGTGTGGCTCTGGAGGCTCTGGCTCTGGGGAGGACAGTGAGTGTGAGCAAGAGTTGTGCCAGCAGCACGGTGGCATCTGGGACGAGGACTCAGAGGATGGGCCATGCATCTGTGACTTCAGCTGCCAGAGTGTCCTGAGGAGCCTGGTGAGCCCCCTACCCTCCTCAGGCTCTAGGTGGGTGGTGAGGAAGGGGCTGCGGCTGGCCACACTGATACCACCTCTCCAGGTGTGCGGCTCAGATGGGGTCACCTACAGCACTGAGTGTGACCTGAAGAAGGCCAGGTGTGAGTTGCAGCAAGAGCTGTATGTTGTAGCCCAGGGAGCCTGCCGAGGTGAGTGGGCGCCTTGGAGTATGTCTGGGCACAGGGGCTTAGACTTCATGTGAGAACATGCAGCAACCTCTGTTCCTGCATGCACACAAGTATGAGGTGGGTGGATGTGCCCACGTGCTGTGGTGGGTTTGTGTGTGGTGGCTCATGCGTGCAATGTGCATGTGTTTTCCTCCTCAGCATCTACAGCAGGGGGGCCGTCTGTCAGTGTGCACCAAGCTCCTGTTGGTGTGAGCCATGTGGGACTCTACCTCTAGGCCTCATTTTCTTGTTGGGGAAAATTTCTTGATGAGGGGAAACTGATCCAGTAAACACATTTAGTCATGTCACATTTAGTGAAAGTCTGCTTACATGTGTATGCAGATGTGTCTGGGTAGTGTGAATGTGTAAGAACAAAAGCACTGTATGTGTGTGTGCTAGCTTCTAAAAACATACTTTTCTGAGTGTGCAGAGGGCTGTGTTTCTATGATTTGGGGTATTTTGTGTGCATGTGGCTATGTGTGTCCTGTGGGTTCCTGGTCTTCCCTTAACAGACGTGTCCTTATGTGTGATGCGTCCTTACCTATGATCTCACCCCCAAGCCCCAGTGGGAGCTGGTATCAGGGCTGAGTGGTAATTTGGCTGGGGTTGGCAGAGGCACAGTGGCCAGGCGGCCAGGCCCAGGGGTTTGTCTAGCACTGTGTGAAGTCTGTGCCCTTCCATACAGGTCCCACTTTGGCCCCACTGCCATCTGTGGCTCCCTCACACTGTGCCCAGACCCCCTATGGCTGCTGCCAGGACAACATCACTGCTGCCCAGGGTGTGGGCCTGGCTGGCTGCCCCAGTGAGTACCTGAGCTGGGCCCTGGTTCCCAGCAGGCCTAGCGGCCTAGTGTAGCCGTGCAGCCACATGATCATGTCATAACCTGGCCCAACAGGCATGTGCCAGTGCAACCCACATGGCTCCTACAGCAGGACCTGTGATGCAGCCACAGGACAGTGCTCCTGCCGCCCAGGTGTGGGTGGCCTCAGGTGTGACCGCTGTGAGCCTGGTTTCTGGAATTTCCGAGGCATTGTCACTGATGGCCGGAGTGGCTGCACCCGTGAGTGACAGGGCCCAGGAGTGGCCACAACCTAAGCACTCCTACTTGCCCCCGAACCCCATGCTATCCTTTCACCTGCTTAGGCCCTATCCTACTGTATGCCTGACTGGGACTGAGCAATGCCGGGGTGCAGGCTGGACTCTGGAGCAGGTGGGGAGTGTGTCCAGGTACAGACATCAGGTCTTCCCCAGCCTGCAGCTGTGAGCCCCGGGGAGCTGTGCGGGATGACTGTGAACAGATGACTGGGCTGTGCTCTTGTAAACCTGGCGTGGCTGGCCCCAAGTGTGGGCAGTGTCCAGATGGCCATGTTCTGGGCCCTGCTGGTTGTGAAGCAGGTAAGGCGGGCAAGGGCTGATGCTGACCTAGGGCTTCCTATGTGGAGGTGGGGCCCCTTGAACTGGAGGGGCTCCTA
Source organism: Galagoides demidoff (assembly GCA_963574575.1). NCBI lineage: Eukaryota > Metazoa > Chordata > Mammalia > Primates > Galagidae > Galagoides > Galagoides demidoff. The sequence goes on along the minus strand of CAUYQV010092644.1, from coordinate 35,045 downwards.
TGTTTGTGCAGCTCCCTCAGCACCAAAGACCTGTGCAGAGATGCGCTGTGAGTTTGGTGCTTCCTGCGTGGAGGAGGCTGGCTCTGCCCACTGTGCTTGCCCGACACTCACCTGTCCTGAGGCCAATTCTACCAAGGTGAGGGTGGGAACCATGGAGGGGGTATGGCTGAGGGGAAGGCCTCGCCCAAGCATCCTTGCCCTGTGCCCAGGTCTGCGGGTCTGATGGAGTCACCTACGGCAACCAGTGCCAGCTAAAGACCATCGCCTGCCGCCAGGGCCTACACATCTCTGTCCAAAGCCTCGGCCCATGCCAGGGTGAGGCCCAGTGGCCACTGCCCTGAACTGACCAGAAAGGCCTGACCCTTTCCTCAACCAGCTCCCACCCCTAATCTCCCTCTCCTTGCAGAGGCTGTCACTCCTGGTGCCCACCCAGCACCTGCACCCGTGACCACCTCGGGGCTTGTCCTGAGTGAGGCGCTGCCGCCTCTTCCCAGCACCCTCCCCCTGGCTCCCAGCAGTACCCCCCATAGCCAGCCCACCCGTCTACCCCCACCATGGCCTTGGACCACTGCCAGCATCCCCAGGACCACTATGCGGCCCATGCTGACTGCGCCCCCCACAGCACCCTCCCCTGCACCCAGCCTTGCCACATCTGCCTTTGGAGAATCTGGGAGTGCTGACGGAAGTGGAGACCAGGAGCTGAGCGGAGACCAGGAGGCCAGTGGGGGAGGCTCTGGGGGTGAGCAGAGTGTAGGACATAGGGGCAGGTCTAGGGTAATGAAGGTGTGAGGGGGTAGGTCTGTGGTATTTAAGGTAGGGGGTATGCAGGGGTCAAGTCTTGGGTACTCAGGGTATGGGGAGCAGGTCTAGGGTGCTCAGGGGTCCAGGCAGGTGGGCAGGCCCAAGAGAGGCTCCACCTGGGGCTGAGCTCAGACTGCACCTCCCCAGGACTTGAGCCCCCTGAGGGCAGCAGCGTGGTGACCCTGGGGCCACCCATAGAGAGGGCTTCCTGCTATAACTCGCCTTTGGGCTGCTGCTCAGATGGGAAGACGCCCTTGTTGGACGCAGAGGGCTCCAACTGCCCTGGTGAGTGGGTGGCCGGAGGCGGGTAGAGTGAGGATCAACCTGGACATGGCCGGGGTGCCCTCCCTACCCCCGGGCAGCAGGTCGGTACCAAGGGTAATGGTCTCAGGGATTTGGCACACACATGCACAAGTGTGGTCTTGGTCCCTGCGTACATGTGTGCCTGGGACCTGTGCCTAACCTGTCTCTCTCGCTGCAAGCCGGCTGGGGCGCTGCTCCGAGGAGTCTGCCTGGTAACTGATGCCAGCCCTGCCCTGGGGTCCCCACTAACCTCATGACCATCTGACTAACATCCACCTGCCCCTGTACCTGTGTATCTTGTTGCTGGGGCCTGTGCTGGAGCCAGCCCGGGGGCCAGATGGGACAGGCAGGTCCTCACTGCCTCTCCCTTACAGCCACCAAGGTGTTCCAGGGTGTGCTGGAGCTTGAGGGGGTCGAGGGCCAGGAACTGTTCTACACACCAGAGATGGCTGACCCTAAGTCAGAGCTGTTTGGGGAGATGGCCAGAAGCATTGAAAGTACAGTAAGCAGAGGGCTTGTGGGCACAGGGCACTCAGGACAGACCCAAAGCACCAGGCAAGGGGCAGACTGCCTGGAGGGGATCAGCTCCAGAAGGACCTGGGCAACCCGGCGTAGCCATACACTCCCTGCCCACAGCTGGATGACCTCTTCCGGAACTCAGATGTCAAGAAGGACTTTTGGAGTGTCCATCTGCGGGACCTGGGACCTGGCAGATCAGTCCGAGCCATTGTGGATGTACACTTTGACCCCAGTGAGCCTCTCCCCAGGGTTCTTCAGGAGGCACTGGGGGTGGGGAGATGCCACCAGGCTTAAAGCTGTTTCTCCCCAGCCACAACCTTCAGGGCACCAGATGTGGGCCGGGCCCTCCTCCGGCAGATCCAGGCATCCCGGCGACGGTCCCTGGGGGTGAGGCGTCCTCTGCAGGAGCACGTACGCTTCATGGACTTCGGTGAGCCTAGTTTGCCTGTCCCCATACCCACATCCCGCTCCCAGCAGATCCTGATGGCTTCCTCTACTCTCAGATTGGTTTCCTGCCTTCTTCACTGGAGCCACTGCTGCTGTGACCACAGCCAGAGCTACCACTGTGGCCCGCCAGCCCTCTGCCGTGACCTCTCGGGCCTTGTTCCCCAGTCATACCAGCCGCCCGGCTGGCAAAACCACCGCCCTGCCCACTACACGCCGGCCCCCACCAACTGTCCCCAGCCGCACCCATGTGCCAGGATGGCCTGAGCAGTCCCCAAGGGCCTGTGATTCCCAGCCCTGCCTCCATGGAGGGACTTGCAGAGAACAGGACTCTGGCAGGGACTTCTCCTGCAGCTGCCCTGCAGGCAGAGGAGGCGCGATCTGTGAGGAGGGTAAGGGTATCGCTGCAGGGGAGGAGCTCAAGGCGGTGGGGGCGGGTCCTCGGTTCTTCCCCAGCCAACAGTCCCTTTTGCTCTGCAGCACTGCACAACCCAGTGCCGGCCTTTGGGGGCCACTCCTTCCTGGCTTTCCCCACCCTCCGCGCCTACCACACTCTGCGCCTGGCGCTGGAATTCCGGGCGCTGGAGCCACAGGGGCTGCTGCTGTACAACGGCAATGCACGGGGCAAGGACTTTCTGGCACTAGCACTGCAGGGCGGCCACGTGCAGCTCAGGTTGGCGGGTTGGGCGGGACAGGGTACTAGCCTGCAGATCAGGGGGTAGGGTGCGGTATGGGTGCAAGGGGCTCAGGGCCGAGTACAACTGTGGGCGGAATTCAGGGGGGTTGGGCCAGACTAGTGTCTCTGAGTATCTGCTCCTGCCCCCAGGTTTGACACAGGTTCAGGGCCTGCAGTGCTGACTAGCGCAGTGCCCATAGAGCCTGGCCGTTGGCACCGCCTAGAGCTGTCGCGGCATTGGCGCCGGGGTACACTCTCAGTGGATGGTGAGACCCCTGTTCTGGGTGAGAGCCCCAGGGGCACTGATGGCCTCAACCTGGACACAGACCTGTTTGTAGGCGGCGTCCCAGAAGATCAGGCTGCCGTGTGAGCACTTGGTGGTGTGGCTCTACCTTTGCTTTATGGTTGGCACCCAAGAGATCCAAGCAGTCCTGCAAATAGCCAAGGGGAGGAGGGTGTTGCTCCCCTTTATGTTACTATGGCAGTAACCCTCCACTGCTCTGTACCCTGTCCTGCAGTGGGTGGCTGCCCTGTGACCAGGGAGGAGCTGACCCCAACCATCCTGGTTTGTCCTCCTTGGGACCAGCCACATCCTAGGCATCAGAGAAGGCTGGGAACAGGGGTATCCCTGAGCCCCAGCTCTGGCTTGCTGGGGATGCCACTTCCAACTGGCCTGAGACACTGCCTCTGCCTCTGGCCCCTGATCTGTTTCCTTCCTGGTGGCAGGGTACTCGAACGGACAGCCATTGGTGTTGGCCTGAGGGGCTGCATCCGCCTGCTAGATGTCAACAACCAACGGCTGGAGCTCAGCAACTGGCAGAGGGCTGTGACTCAAAGCTCCGGTGTGGGCGAGTGTGGAGACCACCCCTGCCTGCCCAGCCCCTGCCATGGCGGGGCCCCATGCCAGGCCCTGGAGGCTGGCATGTTCCACTGTCAGTGCCCACCTGGCCACTTTGGTGAGGGCAGGGTTGGGCCAGGTGCCAGGGTTGGGAAACCATGTGACTATGGGCAAGGTCTTAGGCTTTTTGGGACCTCCACACCCCCCCCCATCATTTTCCTCCTTTCAGGCCCAACCTGCACCCATGAGAAGAGTCCCTGTCAGCCAAACCCCTGCCATGGGGCAGCCCCCTGCCATGTACTGCCAGAGGGTAGAGCTAAGTGCGAGTGCCCCTTGGGACGTGGGGGTGCTCTCTGCCAGACAGGTAAGGAGCATGGGGCTCTTAAGGCATGGGATTCAGATTGGGTCCGGTTGGAGTTGAGGTGTGGTTTGGGGTTCTCTACAGCATTAGGTTTTGAATTGGGCACAGGTCTAGTGGAGCTCTGAGGGTGGGGTGCAGAAGGATCCCAGGGCCAAGGCAGGAGCCCTGTATGACTCTGCCTGGTCCTCCACAGTCTTGGAGCTGGATGATACTCGGCCCTTCCTGGCTGACTTCAGTGGCTTCTCCTACCTGGAGCTGAAAGGCTTGCACACCTTTGGGCGAGACCTAGGGTCAGTCTGGGGGGACCAGGTCCCTGCCTCTGTCCAGCTTGTGGGGGAGGGGGACAGCAAGAGGCCCCACAACCGTATGTGACCCCAGGGAGAAGATGGAGCTGGAGGTGGTGTTTCTGGCTCGTGGCCCCAGCGGCTTGCTCCTCTACAATGGCCAGAAGACAGATGGCAAGGGGGACTTTGTGTCGCTGGCACTGTACAACCGCCACTTGGAGTTCCGCTATGACCTGGGCAAGGGGGCAGCAATCATCAGGTGGACCCGCGTCGGCAGGGGCTGCCTGAGCCCAGGAGTGGGCTGGTGGGTGGTGGGCCCAGAGCCTACTCACATGCACCCTCCTTGCCAGGAACAAGGAGCCAGTCACCTTGAACACCTGGACCCGGGTCTCACTGGAGCGAAATGGCCGCAAGGGCTCCATACGTGTTGGTGATGGCTCCCGAGTGCTAGGGGAGTCCCCGGTGAGTGCCCCACCATGAGTGGGGCCTGGGCCCCTCCAGGACCTGCTCCCACCCCGCAGCTGCCTCCTCCTCCTTCTCCTCCAGGGCCTGGCCACTGCCAGTGGCTCTCACTGAACTGTTTTCTCTGTCTGTGCTGTCCTCTGCCTCCCTCTGCCTCACTGCTCTCTGCTCTCGCTCCGCAATCCCCACCGCTCTTGGATGTCAGAAATCCCGTAAGGTACTGTCCACCCTGTCATCTGGATCATCCGTCTCTAGCATCTCCACCTTAGAGTAGCTCCTCCCCTGACTAAGCCCCACCACCTGCCATTTCTGTGTGAATTAACGCTGCCCCTAGCTAGGCTGGGGCCCTAGGGGTGTTGGATATTGCAAGTGGTTGGACCTTTGCCCAGTGGGTAGGCTCCACACAGCCCTTCACCCACTGCCTCCCCATAGGTTCCACACACCATCCTCAACCTGAAGGAGCCACTCTACATTGGGGGGGCCCCTGACTTCAGCAAGCTGGCCCGGGCAGCTGGGGTATCTTCTGGCTTTGATGGTGCCATCCAATTGGTATGTGGGGTGAGGGCAGGCTCTCCATGATGGGGTGAGGTGACAGCGTCCCATGAATGGGCCCTGGGGTGAGGGCAGCAAGCAGGACGGAGGCTCTCATTCCCCCCATAGGTCTCCCTGAGAGGCCAACAGCTGCTGACCCAGGAGCATGTGTTGCGAGCAGTGGACATCTCATCCTTTGCAGACCACCCTTGTACCTGGGCCTCAGGCCACCCCTGCCTCAACGGTGCCTCCTGTGTGCCCAAGGAGGCCATGTATGTGTGCCTATGCCTTGGAGGCTTCTCAGGGCTGCACTGTGAGAATGGTGAGTGCTGGCTGCCTAGAGCAGGGCCAGACACCCCAGGCCCAGCAAGGCCTGTTCTCACCTGCTTGTCCTGCAGGGCTGATTGAGAAGGCGGCAGGAGACCTGGACACACTGGCCTTTGACGGGCATACCTACATTGAGTACCTCAGCGCTGTGACTGAGAGGTAACTGGCTACCACCACTCCCCTCAACCCTGTAGCCCCATCCTCTGCTTTTGGCCTGGTCCTGTCTGTGCATGAGTATGGGACAGGGTGTAGGGTTCTGCACACACATCCACAGCCTGTGGCCAGGAAGGGAGGCCCACCAACCACTCCACCTGTACACTCCTTTCTCTTACCACTTGTCTCTTTGTTTCCAAGCGAACTAACCAATGAGATCCCAGCGTAAGTAGCACCATGGCCCACCTGCACCTCCTTACCTTCATCCATTCTTTACCCCACCCGTCTGCAGCACAGTCCGGAGCCCCACCAGGGCAGAACTTTCCACCATAGTGGGGAGCCCAGGGGACTGCTTATACTGCATGGGGCTCAGCTCCTTACCTTGAAAGGGGGTGTTACCCCTCTGGGGAAGCCTACAAGGGTTGGTCAGCTCACCCACCCCCACAGCCAACCCCAGCACCTAGGCACCAGCACAATCATGCCCGTGTAGATGAGCATGCATGGGAGTATGAGTTTCTCTGTGTTTGCATGTGTGTGTATGTCTGTAGGTATGCAAGCAAGCAGGTTTGTGTGTCTGAGCATGTGCGTGCGTGAGTGTGCACATGTGTACTTGAGCATAAGAGGCCACTTCCAACCAGAGAGCCCTCAATCCCCAACCCCTGCCCTCTGTCTCCCTTCTTGGACTCTGCATGCAGCCTGGGCCATATTCTCCCTGGTTGTCCACATGTGCATGTTGCAGGTTGGGGGTGGGCTCGTGCCTCTCTCTGTGGATGCTTGCTCCTCCCCTTCTGAGGAGGGGGTGCATCAGCCTACCCACTCCTGCTTACTTGTCTCCCTCTCTTCCTGCTTCTAAGCCCCAAAACTCCAGATTCTGGGGCTTCTCACAGGTGAGCATATGGCAGTGCCTGGCAACCCCACTGGTCCGTCACCATGCCATCCTCCATGCTGTCTTTGGTTGTCTTTGCCCAGCTGCCCCTCTGTCTGTTCATCTCTCTCCTTCCCTTCTCTATTGGTGTCCGCCTACCTGTCTACACTTCCAGCCCGGGTCCCACCATAGCCCTCATGGCCTCTGCTATTGTGGCCCCTACCCCATTCCTGCCTGCTGTCACCACCCTTGAGGCCCTGCTCTGCCTCTGCCCTGCAGTGAGAAGGCGCTGCAGAGCAACCACTTCGAGTTGAGTTTGCGTACCGAAGCCACACAGGGGCTGGTGCTGTGGAGTGGCAAGGCCACGGAGCGGGCGGACTACATGGCACTGGCCATCGTTGATGGGCACCTGCAGCTGACCTATGACCTGGGCTCCCAGCCTGTGGTGCTGCGATCCTCCGTGCCAGTCAACACCAACCACTGGCTGCGGGTCAGGGCCCACAGGTCAGCAAGGGCCCGGGGCACCAAGAATAGTGCCATGCTGCCTGGACTTGCCCAGTTGAATTGTGCCTGGTCACTCCTGGCTGGGCGGGGGTTAGGGAAGGACAGGAAGATGCAGGAAAAGAAGTCACAGGTGACTCCCAACCTGGGAAGGGAGCTGTGCGTATTGGGGGATGATAATGTGGGAGGCATGACTGGCTTGAGCATCCCGTATCTCAGCCACCAAGTGCTATTCTGGGGATAAGGGCCGCCCCATCTTGGCCTCCTGGGATGGTGCTTGGCCTGGTCCTTGGGGTGTGGTACCCACAAGGCACTCAGGATGTAGAGGGTTGGGGAGGGCACTCTGGAGCCCTTGGTGGTCTCGCCCCCATCCCCAGGGAACAGAGAGAAGGCTCACTTCAAGTTGGCAATGAGGCCCCTGTGACTGGTTCCTCCCCACTGGGCGCCACACAGCTGGACACAGATGGAACCCTGTGGCTCGGTGAGTGTCTAGAGGGCCCCATGGGGCTCATAGTACCCAAAGGACACACTTTACCCCCAAAGCTGGCACCTGCACCAGCCCCCCCTCAGCATAGCAGATAGGCCAGCTGGAGCAGGCTTTGTCCTCTCCCACCTTAGCCCCTGTGGTTCCCAGAGTTGTGGGCAAGAGGCAGGGCCTATGGAGGGCACAAGGGCTGGTCAGTAACTTGGTCTCTCAGGGTCTTGTGGTCCCTCTACCTGGAAGCATTGCTGAGTCACAGCTGGGTGACTCTCTACTATCATACAGGGGGTCTGCAGAAGCTGCCTGCCGGCCAGGCACTACCCAAAGCATACAGCACAGGCTTTGTGGGCTGCCTGCAGGATGTGGTCGTGGGCCAGCGCCCGCTGCGCCTACTGGAGGACGCCGTCACCAAGCCCAAGCTGCAGCCCTGCCCTACTCCATGAGCTGGCATCTGAGCCCACCACCCATCCTGCTGTAATTATTTTCTATTTTTGTAAACTTTTTGCTTTTTGATAATGGTTTTCTTGCCTGCTTGTTGGCCGGAGGGACTGCTGGCCCGGCCCCCCTTCCGTCCAGGCAGCCGTGCTGCAGAGACAAACCCATGCTGAGGGACTCTGGGGCACCATGACAGCGTGAAGGACTTGGCTTGATGGCAGCCTCAGGATGAAGCCCTTCTGCCTCAGGGTGCCACACCTCAGGCTTCATACTGTGCCCCATGTGTCCACCATGTGCTCCTCTCGTGTCCCCTTGCTTGTCAGAGACCCTACCCCCAGGTTACTCTCACTCCTTCTGGGAGGGCCTGTGTCCCAGAGCAAAAAGGAGCTGCCAAGGTTGAGGGGGCACCCCGTGCAATCCCTGCAGGGCCTTTCCGAGTTTCCATTTAAGCTGCTCCTTCCTGTGTGTACTGTGGGTTGTGTCCAGCCTCACTGGGGTTGGCCTGGACCTCCTGTGCCAATCCTGTGATTTAGAAACACTGTTACTCTTGGGGCCACACTTACGTCCCCCCCCCAGCTGAGTCCCCCATTTCTAAGGTGCTGGGGAGCAGAGGCCAGACCCAGGCCCTTCCTGGGCTTCCTGCCTCTCAGCTGGCCCTGTCCATCCCCCCAGCCACCCTGGATGTGGCCATGCCCAGTTCCTGGGAGGAGCCTCTGGAGGGAGTAGACTGCAGTGGAATGGCTCTGTTGTCTACCTGCCTACCTTAGGGTCCTGGCCTACCAACCACATTTTTCATGCACTGATTTTATTTGATGCCTGGATTTGGGTACTCCCATCCTTCTTGCCCTGGCCTGACACCCTCACTGCAGCTCCAGTGTGAGGAACAGTGGTCTGGCATCTGAGATGGATCAGGGGCTGGCCTAGCATCTGACCAAGGCCAAAGGGCAGGTGTAAGGGCAATAAAGATGGCTCTGAAGCCAGAAATGCCTTAAACTGCAATGTCTCACACTGTCCTAACCCTCAATCTCCAGCCCAGTCCTGGGAGCTACACTAGATAAAGCTGGTGGGGTGGCAGCCCAGACCCTCAGTGTAGCTGACATGGGAGCCAGAGGGAGCCTTGTGGCACCATGTTACTAACTCCAGTATGTGTGTCAATCACCATGAAATAAAGTCTTAAACTTTAAAGAGGCACTTGGATCTGTCCTCCTTAGCTGCCAGCCCAGCAGCTTGATTCCTGATTGCTTCTTGATCAGCTTAGTGGTGAGGACACAGGCTTTGAACTCCCATAGGTGGCTCTGGATGAAGGAGGCAGCCAATGAACCAGGATCCAGGACTTATGAAGAAGGCAGAGGCTATGTGGCTTGTGCTTTAGAAGCCATGGGTTAGGGTTGTTGGGGCTGGACAGGGCAGGTCCAGTGGGGCTTGGCAGGCTCATGGCTATCTGAGGAGCTGTCAGGGGCCTACTCCTGTCCATGGTTTAACTCCGCGTCTCCAACCTCTCCCCTCCAGTGTCTTAGGCTGCTACCCCTTTTCCTAATGGCCTCACCTGTGACTGCCGTGGAGGTCATTGCATGGCAGCCTCACCCACTGTCCACTCAGTGGGAACTGTCCCAGTTTAAATCCCCTGGGAGAGCTCTAGGACCCAAACCTAAAATATGATTGTCACTACGTATTTGAGACAGGCTATGTTGTGGTCCATTATTTCACTTCCAAGAAATGCAGTCAACAGGGGCATTCTTTCTGATTTACCTGTGCAAGTTCCAACTTGATCAGTTATCTGTGTTGCTAGAAGGGGTTCATTGTTTCCATCTGCATCAGCTGTGGGGCCAGGAAGAAAAAACCTTCGATGATGATTTTAAAAGTAGGTTAAAGGAGAATCTGCAATGGGCTTTCAGGGACCTTCCTTCCTTCTTCGCAACAATTTTTGCTTATCTCTCCTGGTGGAACCCTGGGTGTCCTCTGTGCCGCCAAAGGAGACACTTCAGAATAAGATGTCCAGATGTTCCAGAGCCCCTCCTGCAGAGATTAGTTGCAATGCTATTGGGGGTGGTGGCACCTGACAGGTCTGGCCTACCAACCAGAGGGTTAGGGGAGCTGTTCATTCTCTCCTTCCTCCATTCATTCATTCATTCATGCTTTTCTCCCTGCTGACATCCTGAGAGGCTCTGGGCTACCACATGAGTACGACTTAATCCTAAGCTTAAATTCCTGGTCTCATGAGGGAACCATGTTGGGACAAAAGCCACTATGGTAAATAAACTGCATTATGTAACCTGATGGACTGCCCCCCCTGCCCCACCCATCCAGAGCTGGGGTGGGCACCCATACCTGCCTCTGCACCAGGGTCCCAAGAGTCATGGGCAAAACGTGGACCCTACAGGACAGCAGATATTCAAGGGAGGGGTGAGCAGGGGTCCCCACGAGGACCTCAGAGCAGGCAGACTGAACCTTAGTCCCAAGCTCCTTCCCTGCCTAGACTGTTTGAGCCACTTAGGGCTCCTCTGGGTAACATCTGCACAGACTTATTCCCTGGGGTTTGACTGCTGGGGAAACAGCTAGTAATTCTTTTTAGAGTGACCCTAGAGGAGTCAGGCCACGGAGTGAGGAAGGTGTGCATCACATGGCCACAAAGGGCTGTCTGCATGCCATGCTGGTCCATCAGAACTCACATGTTGGCTCAGCACCTGTGGCTCAAGTGGCTAAGGCGCCAGCCACATACACCTAAGGTGACGGGTTCAAATCCAGCCCGGGCCTGCCAAACAACAATGAAGGCTGCAACCAAAAAATAGCCGGGCGTTGTGGCGAGCTCCTGTGGTCCCAGCTACTGGGGAGGCTGAGGCAGGAGACTCACTTGAGCCCAGGAGTTGGAGGTTGCTGTGAGCTGTGATGTCACAGAACTCTACCCAGGAGGATAGCTTGAGGCTCTGTCTCAAAAAAAAAAAAAAAGAACTCACAGGTCACAGTCACAACTAGCAGGGAGGTGGGGCAAGGCCAGGTAGGATTGGCTGTTGAGAGCTTCTTCAGCAGGGAGAAGGAGCCTATGGAACACTGGGAAGTGGAGAGGGTCCCAGAAAGCCCCCCAAAAGGCACGTGTGTGTGGGTGTGTCCCTGCAGCAAGCAGGGTAAGGGTGGGGTGTCTGCCAATGAGGCTGATGTAGGCATTCCCCCCAAAACAGATGCTTCTGCACTAGCCAGTGCTGCACTGCTGCCCAGTGCCTGGCCAAGTGCCATTCCTACTGTGGGCAGAAGTTGCAGGTGTTGTGCCCAGCCCCAGTGGGCTTGGAAGACAGTGAAGCGGGTGTGCTGTGGGTGGGAGTGGTCAGGAGTTCTCAGGTCTGTCCTGAGCTGGGAAAGCCTTCCATAGCTGAATTTATCCAACCCTCTTGGCCTGGGTAGCTTCCTGGTCTCACAACCCAGTGAGCACAGGCCAGGGTTCTGGGCAGTCAGTGTTTTTTTTTTTTTTTTTTGAGACGGAGCCTCTACCCTCTCCCCCTGGGTAGAGTGCCATGGCATCATAGCTCATAGCAACCTCCAACTCCTGGGCTCAAGCGAGTCTCCTGCCTCCACCTCCCAAGTAGCTGGGACCACAGGCGCCCACCACAATGCCCGGCCATTTTTTGGTTGCAGCCATCACTGTCGTTTGGCGGGCCTGGGTTGGGGATTTGAACCCGCCACCTTAGGTGTACGTGGCTGGCGCCTTAGCCAATTGAGCCACAGGCGCTGAGCCTGGGCAGTCAGTGTTAACTGGGCTCAGTGACCTCACCCCAGCCCATCTCAGCAGCTTCAGTCTCCTTTGTAAGCTAACGGTGCCTACTTCTGTCCCAAGCAGATTCTCTTCCCCTGCCCCATCCCCTGTGCCTAGCCCCCTGGATGGGCCCACTGTCCTTACAACCTGCTTCTCCCCTTATGGTCCCTGTCCCCTTCCCTCGCACAGGCTGCTGGGCCAACTCTTCTCCTCCCTCTGGCATAATCCTCCCCTCCCCATCCCTACTCCTCCTCTCTGTTGTCCTTCCCCTCCCTCCAGTCCCCCCCTCTCCGTCTTATGTTCCCTCCCTCCCTCTCTCCCTCCTGCTCAGCCTTGGTTAATCCCTGCCACTCCCATCTAGGCACTCCTAGCAAGCTAAGGAGTGCCTAGATGCAGTGGCCAGGGATTCCTGTGCCAAGTGAGGCCTCCTCCTCTCGCTCCTCTGCACCGTCCCACCCTGCTCAGAACCCGCGATGCTCCCGGTAGGGATTCTGCTGGTCTGCCACGGAATCCCAGCCAAGCTCAACTGACGTGAACCGCACCTAAAGCTGCCCGTCGGTGGGGTGGCCTGTTGGGGCGGGGCCCGATATTCTGGGCGGGGCCACGATAAGGGCGGGTCCTTGGCCTCGCGGACGAAACTTCACAGTCCTGGTTAGTCCAAACAGCTTGGGCATCGGAGCCCCGCCCCTGCTGGCTCCGCCCAGAGCGCGCGCGTCCCCTGGCAACATCGAGGTCCCAAAGACCATCCAGGTGGTGCGGCGGCATCGCTCGGGCGTGATGCAGACCGGAGGTCGGGTACACTTTCGGGTACCTGGCGTCGCGTCGCCAAGGTACATCCAGGGCATCTGCGCCTGCGCGAGCAGGTGAAGCAGGACCTGCACAGGCGTGTCACCTTGGTGACCTACAGAGGTACCTCCCCCGGAAGAAGCACCGGAAGAGCGCCACACTCGGACGTGGGTGTGGGGTCTCTAGGGGGCGGGGTCCCCTGGAAAGTCCAGGAGTTTAGTGGTTGTACCGGGTAGGCGGGGCTGACCGTCTGCTTCCCTCGCGGGACACCAGAGGCCTCCTGCGAGCACGACCTCCATCGCTGAGGGGCTGCATAGCCTCCGGACCTGCCCCACGCCTACGCGGGGAGTGACCAGCGCCCTTGGCGTCCCTCGGAGAATTGTACTGAGGAGCTCGTACCTGAGCACTGGGTGGGTACTGGGATCTGCCTCAGGCCCTCGTTAACCCGGCACCAGGGCAAGCCGGGGCAGACAGGTGAAGGCTGGAGAGAGGAGGCAGGGCTGTGGTTTGTCCCTGGGTGAAGGAGCTTGTGTGAGTGGCCAGGAGCACTAGGGTTCATCTTTCCCTGACCTCACTGCAGCACTAGCATTTCAGCCCTTCCTGTAGCAAGGTGGTCTGGGATTCAGCTGGGCGGTGGCTCAGCCCGTCATGGTCAGATGGATAAATACTTGTCGCATGAGGGTGCTTTGTGAGTGGCTGGTGACCACCTGACTGCAACCTCACGTGTTGGTGCCAAAGTGTCGAGGGTGTGGCCCACATGTGCATGACTGTGTGTGTCACCCCCATCATGGAATGGCCTATAGCCATGTGGTATTTCAGTAAAGTCCCGTGTTCTCAGTTCTGTGTCTTCATTGGTGCCTCAGGCATGGGTGCCTGTGGGTCCCCACACTGGACACAGCTTCTCCAGGGTCTCCTTGAGTCCCCTACCCACCCCAGACAGAGACCCAGCTGGTTCACCAGGAAGTACTTGGACTTTGAGGTCAGGGGTGAGGAGGGTGAGACCTGCCCAAGCTGGTACCAGCCCAGGCTTCTTGGTCATGCCTGCCTAGTGGTGCAGGATTCCTGGGCTGAAGGCAGGACAGGGAGTGGCCACTTCATGCCCCAGGCTGGGCTGGTGGGTCTGCAGAGGGACCTACAGTGGCCACAGTGGAGAAGAAGGGCCCCCACCCCATAGCAGGGCTCTGGGCCTGGCTGAGGCCCCACCCTTCCTGCCAGCCCTACCCTAGGGGCCCTAGGCTCTCTCCATCCCCATGGAGGGTAGCCAAGAACTGCCCAAGAGGGGCAGGAGTTGGCACCCCTGGAGGCCGAGGCCACCCATCCCTGTGGCTGCCAGGCATCTAATCCAGTGGGGTATTCTGTGGGTTGAGGGTGGGCACAGGACAGGGACCTCTTACCAAATGTGGATACAAATAATTTATTTAAAAATGTACAATTCTCAAAGCTGAGAGGAACAGCTAGGAAGTTTATACAGTCATCTCAGCACTGGGGGACTGCCCTGCCTCCACTCTCTGTCCCTCAGTCTTGTTGGAGGATAAGACCGACAGCCCCACCCAACAGAGGGGCCAGCCCTGCCTGGGGGTGAAAAGTCAGCACAGGGAGGGGAGGGAGGGTCTTGACTCCTCTCCTGAGCCCAGGGGATCCTGTGGTTCTTCAAGGCTTTGGGGATCTTTTTGTACATCCCATCAGGACCTGGCCTCAAAGAGTGAGGGGCAGCTGAATGGGATACGGTCTTGGTGGGGCCCAGATGGGGTCCTCTAAGATGTGCTCTCTCTCGAGGACAGATTTCCAGTGGCTGCTATGCCCTTGAGCCCTGTCAGTGGGGGGCTCACTGTGGAGCAGGGTGGGATGGCTAACCTGGGCACAGGCTGGTGACCCTAGTCATTGGCCAAAGGCCTGAGGGAGAAGGCACTGGCTGTGGCTGTGGGTCGTGGGGGTAGGCAGCGCAGGCTTCCGGTCTTGAGTGCACACTGCACAGGCCAGAGCACCAGGCAGAAGAGCAGCAGCAGCAGGGCTGAGACCAGGGCCATGCGCCTCCAGTTCCCGCAGCGTGCCCAGCAGCGGGCCAGGCAGCCCAAATGCCGGACAGGAACAGGGGCCGGTTCAGGCATAGTGGTCTCAGAGGGCTTTCTTAAGCCCACATCCACGCACATGAAACCAGAAGTGTGGCCAGGAGTAGCAGGTAGAGGCTGGCAGCAAAGCTTTGTGCCCTCCAGCCATACTGGCTCCTCATGCCTCAGGTGCACTGGCATCCGGGCCTGCAGCTGGCGACTGGTACGCAGTGCTGGGGCCCCGGCAGGTGGCAAGGCCGTGGGCTTCCTGCAGAATGGGCAGGGCACAGCCTCACTGCCAGGGTGGCCTGCTGCCTGGGCAGCTGCCAGCCGGGCCAGACACTCCAGGCAGAAGATGTGGGTGCAGGTAAGCTCTTTGGGTGTCCTGAAGATGTTGTCATAGCCTGAGAAGCAGATGGAGCACTCCAGTGGCGAGGCCACCTTCTCCGAGCCAGGTGAGCTGGGGGAACTGGGCCCAGAGGCTGTGGAGTTGCTTCGGCCAGGGGGTGGTACGGCTGTGTGCCACACCTGCGGGCCTGATGACATGGCTCTGCACTATGGAGCAGACACCTCTGTGAGTGACCACAGGCTGCCTCCTTTCTAAGAGGTCAGTCTGTTCTTTCTCCCTCCTCCTCTGCCCAGCTCCAACCCCAAAGATCCCAGAGATGGGTCCCATGCCTCTGTGAAACATCTCTGCTGTCTAGCCAGGCACAGGGCCCTGGAGACCCTGCTCTGTCCTCTGGGCACAGTCCATATTGGCACTCAGCTGATGAGGGCCAGCCCTGCCTCCCACCCCTCCCTCATCTAGGGGTCCATCCTAGAAAGGCAGAAGTCAGCAGGGTCCTGCCTAGAAGTGCCCAGGCACGGGGTGACCCATTTTCCATTGTCTGTGAATTCCAAGGCCCCAGCCATAGGACCTCATGGAGGGCACCTCCACGAAAGGTCCATCTGTGTCCCAGAGGCCCTTCCCCCAAGGTATAATCCTGGTCACCTCCACCTCATCACATGGCTATTCCAGGGGTGAGCATCCCAGGGTACATGGCCCAGAAGGGGCCCCAGGGATGAAGGCCATTTACACAGGGTGTCACGCTGACTGCCCACCTGGCCCTGCTGCCCAGACAGAATGGTGGTGATGACAAAGATCCACAACATTGATGTTCGTGCCTGGGCTCCATAAGCCTGAGTCCAGGGTTGATGTCATGGGAGGCCCAGAGCAGCTTCAGTGTAGGAAGTGCAACTCAGGTTTGGGTCACACAGCTCAGCAGCCAGCAGGATCCAGGCCCTTATGGGTGGGGCCCTCAGGCAGGCTGGTGGCTCTGGGCCAAGTGGACACCCCAGGTGGGGTTGGGGGACAAGGTTTGGTTGGTATAAGCCCCATTTGTGGCCAACTGTGCAAGGGTAGGGCAACATCTTTGGGGCTGGGGGCAGGGCAGAACCCATGGGATTGTAGGAAGACAGGGAGGGGCAGTGGCCAATGGCCTAAAGATTTCTTCTAATCTCAGTCCCCATGTGGCCATTGTGTCTGGCTGGAGATGTGGGTTTGGTGGCTGTGGCAGGAGTGGGGCCTGCACCAGCCCTAGGCATGCCCTCTGGTCCATCCCAGCTGGGACTGTGGGATGCCTGGGGGTACAGGGTCTCTTCTCTCTGCCTGCTCCCACTTCTAAGAAAGGGCTCTAGAGACTCTGCTCTGTCTTCTGGGGTGCATTCCATACTGGCATCCAGCTAACCAGGGCCATCCCTCTCTCACCTAGGAGTCCATCCTAGGAAGGCTGAAGTCAGCAGGGTCCTCCCTGGAAGTGCCCAGGCAGGCAGTGACCCATTTTTCATTGTCTCTGTGAATTCCAAAGCCCTAGCCATAAGACTTCATGGAGCCCAGGCAGTGGCCCGAGAAGTACCCCTCACACTGCCTGGCCCTGACCCAGACTCTGCGGGCAGGCCCAGGCAGATGGGTTGGAATGATTCAGGTGTGACCACATCACTGTGACTACCTGGGTCACAGCAATATCGATGTGATGTCACAAGTGCCCCAGGTACCCAATGTGTGACATCTTGACATCCTGGGAACAGAAGTGGCCTTGGGCCAGGCAGCAGCTTTGGCAGGGTCAGGGGACTGCCCTCCTCCCACCTGTGCGCTGGACAGAACCAGTTCCTTGGCACCAGGCCCCACCCTTCCATAACAGGGCCCTACCCTGGGCCTGCATAGGTAAGGGGTGAGAACAGGCTGAGCTGCTCTTACCTGGCAGCCAGGGGTCAGTGGGTTCTGAGCATTGTCTTCTTGGCCATCCACAATCAAGCTGTAAGGTTCTGGGCTTCCTGGCTCCAGCAGGGCTCACTCCCTCTCCTCCAGGCCCGGCAGCCTGTGCTACACCTGGTAGGTCTCTCTCCACAGGGTGGCTGCCAGCAGCTGTCCTGTGGCACTGGTCTGGCAGGCACTGCCTCTGCTCTGTCCCAGGTGTGGGGGGGGAGGCAGGGAATGTTGTGCTCTCCCAGGTGCAAAGCTGTCTGAGGTGCCCTGGCAGGTATATTTATACCCTCCAGGTCAGGCTGGCCAGGGGTGTGGTCTGGGGCCTCAGGGATTGGCTGGCCTGTCCTCTCCCTCACAGACAGGATTCAGCTGAGAGTCAGAGCTGGGTGGGGCCAGGTCAGTGCCCAGGTCTATAGTCTGGGTAGGTCTGGATGCCTGAACAAAGCCCCTCTTGCCCCTCTGGAAGCAGATCTGCCCTATTCCAGGTCTCTGTGAGCTCCTGAGATCCTGAGTGGGCCTCTTGGCAGGAACTCTACCTGAACCCCAGAGAGAGGCCATTGACACCACTGTCCCTGTGGCCCACCGTGTGCATGAGGGCCTGGTATAGCCCCAGCCCCTCTCCATGCCTCTCTGAAACATCTCTGCTGTCCAGCCAGGCACAGTGGACTCAATGCAAGAGCAGGTCAAACTCCGGGGCCAGGGGTTCCCACTGTTGGGTGTGGGCCTGGGACTAAGATATGGGGGTGTCACAGTGGTATGTCTGGGAGCAGAGGCCCATCCTGGTGAGGCAGAGGGCCCAGCCACCCCATAGAGTGACCTCAGGCAGCCACCACCATCTCAGCTGCGGCCCCAGGCCCATGGAGCCCTCCCCTCTGTGTTGTTCCTGGCATCCTGGTGCCAAGGCCTGGACTCTTGTGGGGGCTACAGTGTGGGGAGCCCAAGGGCCAGGACCCTGCCATGGGGAAGGGGGTACCCTGGGTTCAGGAGTGGGGCCAGTGCTGTGAGGTGGGGTCAGGGCCCAGGGGACTTGGTGGTGGGAATTCAGGTGAGTGGGGGTTTTATGAGGGGCTGATGCATGGGGGCCCTCTGTGGTTGTGGTTCCATGTGTATCCAGGGTACTCCTTGGAGGTTTGGGAGCTCTGTGAGGGTATGGGGACTCAACGGCAAATGGGGGCTCTATGAGGGCCCCTGTGAACCCCAGCCTAGGCATGCAGGATGGGCCCCAGATTCCATCAAGATCATCACTCTGGGTCACATGTTCCTCCAGGAAGTGGCCTGGGTCCCCACCACTGCTCTGAGAACATCCTCCCAAGGGCTCCTGGGAATATCCAAGCACTGAGGTCACTCTGGGCTCCCTGGTGGACTGTCAGTTCCCAGAGGCAAAGGTGATGGAAGACCTGAGAAATGTATAGTCTTGGGGCTAGATCTCACACAGGTCAGCCAGAGGCAGGCTTACCCCTTACTCCAGCCAACACCTATAAGACCTCAGGAGGCTCAAGGGCGAGTGGTGGAGGTACTTAGCAACACATCCAGGCAGTGGGCAGCTCACCTGGTCCCTCCGTCCAGGCCAGATGATAGCAGGCAAGCAAGCACCAGTGTGCTGAGCCCCACCTACACATGTATGAGGGAACATGGGTGCTGATGTGTGTACCTGTGGGTCTCCTCCTCCTTGACCCCACATCTGTGGGCTCCCTGGACAAGGCCCTCACTGACCCCCACCCAGACATAGACTGGATATAGACGTCCTTGGCCAGGTGAGCAGAGGGCTCATATCCTCTAAGGACCATCCCCCAACCTGGCTCAAAGCCCCTATACCCCAAAGCCCCATGCCCAGGGGACAGGGTGTAGCCAGCATGGGCAAAGGTCCTCCAGGCTGGGTTCCTTGCCTCAGGCCCAGCCTCCATGCTGCATGGCCTGGGCTGGAGCTCCTATGGACCACTCGGCTTATCTGCCTATCCATTGCTGACTCAGTTGGCTCTGGGCCTGGGCCTAGGTGTGTATAAGTGTGGGCTGTACTCAGGTCCAGCCTTTGCCCCAATGTTCCTTGGTGCCCACCCTCCAGGTAAGGGGAGGGCTGTCCACCATCCTCCATGCCCAGCAGAGAGAGCATTGTCCACAGCCAGCCTGATGCCTTGGCCATGCACACCATCAGGCCCAGCACTGCTGGTCTTTTGTAGACTACTGCTGCCCAGTAAGAGCTGTGAGCAAGGCCAGGCGCAGTGGCTCACACCTGGCACTCTGGGAGGCCAAGGCAGGTGGATTGTTTGAGACCAGCCTGAGCAAAAAGCAAGACCCCCACCTCTACTAAAAATAGAAAAACTGGCTTGATGGCTGGGGTGTTGGCCGCATGTACCAGAGCTGGCAGGTTTGAATCTGGCCTGAGCCTGCAGGACAACAATGACAATTGCAACCAAGGAATGGCTGGGGGTTGTGGCGGGGACCTGTGGTCTGAGCTATTTGGGAGGCTAAGGCAAGAGAATCGCTTAAGCCCAAGAGTTGGAGGCTGCTGTGAACTGTGACACCACAGTGCTCTACCGAGGGCAGCATGATGAAACGCTCTCAAAAAAATAATAAATAATAGAAAAACTGAAGCAAGAGGATCTACTGAGCCCGAGTTTGAGGTTGTTGAGAGCTATGATGTCACAGCGCTCTACCCAGGGTGACAGCTTGAGACTCTGTCTCAAAAAAAAAAAAAAAAAAGTCATGAGCAAGTAGGGGGCTGGCCATGGAGATAGCTGTGGGGACCAGCTGCAGGGAAGGATACAGAAGCAGCCATGTTGAAAACCCAAGACCCCTGGGTTTTCAGTTTAGGGCCACTAGGTGTAAGGTGGAGAGGACTCAGAATTAAGAGCAGGAATGGGCCTGGCAGGCCCCAGAGGGGAGGTTTCCAGAGGACTGAAGGCATTATTTTTTTCTTGTAGAGACAGTCTCATTTTGTCGCCCTCAGTATAGTGCCGTGGTATCACACGGCTCACAGCAACCTCCAACTCCTGGGCTTAGGCCATTCTCTTGCTTCAGCCTCCCAAGTAGCTGGGAGTATGGGCGCCACCACAATGCCCAGCTATTTTTTTATTGTTGCAATTTGGCCAGGGCTGGGCTTGAACCCGCCACCCTCAGTATATGGGGCCAGCGCCCTACCCACTGAGCCACAAGCGCCACCCAGGCTGAGGGCATCTTGCCCTCCCACCTCAGCCCTTGCCTCCCTCCTCACAGGGAAACTCTGCAGGGATGAGTCTGGGGGGGGGTCCCCATCACAGATGTGCAGCAGGGCCCTGGCAGCCTAGCAGTAGAGTTGTGGGTGCTAGGCTCTCAGTATTGCCTCCAGCCTGGAGAGAAGCCCCTCCCAGCCCCCTAGAGCCCTAGCTTCCCTGCCCAGACTGACAGCCACTGTGGTATCCTTCACTCTTCTCCATGGGCCTCAAGGATGGTGAAGTTGCTATGCGGTCACCCTGCCCTGCACAGGGATGAGCAGTGCCCATGGGGGCAAAGCCCAGGCCCAGCCCACTCAGCTGATGTGGGAAAGTGGGCTCTCTGCAGCCCCAGGCCCCTCCCTGTGGGTTCTGGAGACCTCACTGGCTATTACCCTGGTGCTGCCAAAATCTGTCTTGTCAGAAATCATACTGAAGACCCCCTACCCCAATACAAGAGGAGGCTCAGCCTGGCCAGGGTAACCTGCCCCAGCGGCACACAGGTGCAGGGCAGGCCACCTAGGTGGCCAAGAGCCCTTGGGAGTTACAAAGGCTCAGCCTCCCACCCTGCACTGCCAGGCCCTGTCAAGGCCAAGACCCCTGTGGACTGCTAAAGCCCTGAGGGAACCTGGCAGCTCTGCAAGGCTGTGGGCTGGCCAGGGTGGTGGGTGCTCCCTGGTGGTTATTCCTGTCCTGTCTTGAGGTAGGGTTCTGGGTCCCCAGAACAAAGGATGTAAGTAACCTCAGGAGCCTTCACATGGCCCTGCTGGGCTGTGGGAACACAGCTCATCAAAGGGGCTAGGTCTGCAAGCCTTATGCTTTGCCTGGAGGTGCCTTGCTCCCAACACTTCTTAGGGCCAGGCCCAGGGCAGAATGGACATTCCCCAGGTACCTGACAGCTGCAGATCTCAGGATGCTGTTCCCATGGCAAGGGCAAGGGTGCAGGTATCTGAAGACATGACCTTCCAGCAGAGGGCAGGGTGGCTCTACGCAGGCCCTCAATGATCAGAGGTGAGGCCAGGCCAGGCCTATGCTGTCCTCCTCATCAGTCCCCCACTGGTTAGCAGTTCCATGCCCCCAGCCCTTCCAAAAAGCTGTCCATCCCTGAGCTTGGGAAGCAACTGCTGGGCTCAGAGGTGCCAGGAAGCAGAGGACTCTGCTCTCACCAAACAACCCATTTGCAGCTCCTCCGGGGGCTGCTCAGGAAGCCCTGTGACATCCTGTCTGCATCCCCCACCAGGCCTGGTCAGTTTATAGAAATGCCCCCCAAAAGAACCCATATTCTGTCCCATCTGAGGTATGAGTAGGGGGTTGTCCCACTGTCAGGAGACAGATTGGGGGCAGCCTCATAGGGTAAGGTGAAGCTGCTTTGGGGAATGGGCTGTGGCAGAGGATGTGAGAGGTTGGGGTACCCTGTGCTCATGGCTTTTAGGCCCACTTACCAGGGAGCAGATGGGGTGTTCCAGACCTGCTAAGGGTTCTTCTCTACTCTGCCTGTCTCCCTATCCCCAACACATGGTGAGGGCCCAGGCCTGCTGGGAATTTATTCCCCCCACCTGCACTTTAAACAGAACAGAGGGTCCTGAAGCAGCTCTGAGCCCGGTGCACATGGCTTTATGTGGGTACCTCCAACCCACTGCTCATTGTGCAGAAGAACATGGGTCCCCCAGCTAGGCCCCCTCACAGATGGACCAGGTGTTAAAAAAGATGATGCCAATAGTGCAAGGACCTGGGACCCACAGCAGAGCACTGAGCCAAGTGTGGGAGGTGCCACAAAGGCTCTTTGCTCAGCCACCAGCCACCCAGAATCTTGTAGGACGGCACCTGGTAGCCAGGCAGCCGGCAGGAAACCCCAGGGCCTGAGCCCCCAGCCATTATGGCCTCCGCAGGTCCAGCAAGGCCTGAGACCTGTGAGGTTTGAAGGGCGGGCCTGCAGGTGAGCGTGTTTCTGTAGGCGTCCAACTTTGATCAGTTGCAGGATAAGGACTGGCCCAGGCACAGGGATCACAGGACAGCAGAGCCTGGAGGACTTTCCCCCCTTAAAAGCAAAAAGAGGCCAGAAGGAGGCCAGGAAAGGCAATCCTGCAGTTCCAGAGGGTATCATACTATAGGTGGGGCACATCTGTGGCCATGAAAAGGACAGCCCAGAGGCATCTCTGCCTTGTGGCTGGTTCCCAGATTGTGTCCTCCCCACTAGCTG
Organism: Galagoides demidoff; assembly: GCA_963574575.1. Lineage (NCBI taxonomy): Eukaryota > Metazoa > Chordata > Mammalia > Primates > Galagidae > Galagoides > Galagoides demidoff. The sequence continues at coordinate 12,852 of CAUYQV010092644.1, read as the reverse complement.
GAAGATGTGGGCCCCTCCTCTCAGGGGTCTCAGGGACGACCAGGCCTGGTAGGGTTGAAAGGGACAGACCAGCCCTGGGCAAGCTGGTGGCCTTAAGGTTGTGTAAGTTTTGGCCATTTGGATCAGGCCTGCATCTGGGCTGAGGTGTGGGGGCCTCACTCCCAGCCTGAGGTCCCATAAGACACCTGCCCCCAACCTGTAAACCAAGCAGCTGTGGGCAGGAAGCAGGGACCTCCATGCGACCGGGTTTCCGTATAGCATCAGTCTGGACGGGCCCAGAGCGGAAGGCTATGTCTAGCCCCATCCAGCCCTGGGCAGTGCTGGCTCCCCACTGAGGGTCTCGGCAGTGTCTGCTGAGCAGAGTGTTGCAGTCAGGTGCCTCTGGGTCACACATTACTGACGCGGGCCTCCACCGAGAAGGCAGTGGGGTCTGCAGCCCTATCCAGGGGCCGCTCGCGCCTGACATAGCGTGGTTTCCGCACTGAAACAGAGACAGGCTGGGTCAGAGGGCGCCTGGACAGAGGGGCAGTGAGCAGGCCTGGGGCATGTGTATTCTGGCCAGGGAGGACACTCCTCTGTCCCCAGGGCCCCCATGGACCTCTAGCCTGAGAAAAGGTAGTGTCCTATAAATGCTCCAGCAAGCCTGGCTCAGCTGTTTCCTCTCATTCAGACCCCAGGGCTGAGCACCTGGCCCTGGACAAGGTAACCTGAGCTACCCTAAAAGGCAGAGGTCATGCATTGTGCATTGCAGGAGGCTAGATGGTACCCGGCAAAGGTTTGACCATGTCCTGAGCCCTGAGCCCTGGGAATGTGACCCTATTTAGACAGATGTGGTTCAATTAGGACCTCAGATGAGATAGTCCTGGATTGCTTGAGTAAATCCAATGACCAGTGTCCTTTGAAGAGGGTGACAGAGAAGAGAGATATGTGAGGAGGAAGCAGGGCTGTGACAAGAGGCCTTGCTTAGGGTCCTCGAGGGAGTATCCCCACCCCACACACCTTAATCTCTAACTCTTGGCCTCCAGAACTGTCAGAGATTAAAAGTATTATGTTCACATAACCCAATTTGTGGTGCTTTGTTATGGCAGCATCAGGACACTTGGGTCACAAGATACTCAAAGTGCCAAAAATAAGAGTGCTCCAGGAAATCTCAAGTGCTCTGTGGAATGGGTAGGTCTAGCTTTGTCCCTAAAAAAGAAGGACATGCCAGACCTCTGCACAGCAGTGAGCCCTGCACATGGCTATGACTATGTAGCTATGGGAGCCCCTCTCTGTGCTCCTGGCCTCTTCTGTAATGTGGGTCCTCACAGGGCCAACTCATGGCCTTCCCAACCCCACATAGCCCTACTTGGGAGGGCTGTCAGGACAGTGGGACTGGCTGCTCCCCCGCATCTCAGTCCACCTGGGACCTGGAGAAAGTACAGGAGAAACAAGGAGGATCTGGCTCAGGTAGTCTCTTCCCACAAATAACAACATCTGAGGAATGAAAGGGAAGGGCCCAGAGGACACTGCCAAGCCCAGCCTGGCCCTGCCTGCCTCGTGGAATGGTCCCCTGAAGACATGAGGAGGGTAGCTGAGACTCCAGAGGCAGGTGTGGAGGGGGGGGGGGACAAACCAACCCAGAGATGAGAAACTGCAGGGCATGTAATAGCTGTTGTTTACCTGAGGATTGAGGTGGGGGGATCATCGCAGCCTTGAAAAGAAGAAAAAGACACCATGAAGAAGGCCTGCATGCGTAACAGCCATGAAGAAGGCCTGCATGCGTAACAGCCCAGGTGACCCGATTACTTACAGCTTCACTAGACTGTAGGGCTGGGGCTGTGGGAGAGGAAAGGGCGTTACCAAGGGCCACAGCAGTAGAGGACAAAAACTGTTTGCCCGAGGTGGAGCCACCCAGCAACACAGGCTGCAGAGGCCCTCAGACCCAGGCCGCTCCTATACACCAGCCAGGCCACCCTTGACCTCAGGGGAGGGGAGGGGATGCAACAGCCACAGGAGCTGAGAGCCACCTGGTCCCCACTCCTCCCAGCCCCTCACAATGGTTGCTGGGACCCTCAAAATGGGGCCTCCCTGGAAGTCACAGGTGCTGAGAACAGCACCAATGCCCTTAGCACAGAAACCACCCAGATCCCCATAGAAGTTTGTCTAGGAAGTGATGCCAGGGTCCCATGCTGTCACCCCCTTCCCCCAAGGCCCCATTGCCAGTCTGCTTTAGGCGTGGCCATCCCCAGCCACAGGCCCACTGGGTCCCTGCCAGCCTTACACCTGCTGACAACTCAGGCCCCACACCCTGCCTGGGCACACACTGATCACCTTTGCTCCTCCGGTAGAAGGCCCTGGGCAGCTTGCTGGAGCGCTTGAGGTAGAAGAACCCAGCCACAGAGAGGATTAGGCCCGAGCTGATGAAGAACGTCCCCAGGAAGAGTGAGGCTGCCACATGAGGGCCCCCTGCAGGCAAGCAGGCAGCTGAGTGGCCTGGGGGTGGGGGTGGGGGGGCTGGTGGCCCCTGGCTCCTCCCCTGACACTCTGGGTGAGAGACTGGAGCCTGCCAAGGTAGGAAGACTGTATACCTGGCTGGAGCTGCCACACCCTGGGGAAATGTGCCTCTCCTGGCTTTGGGTGATCTAACAGGCCACTGGGACACTGAGAATGGCACAGGGGCTGGCCCAGGCCAGGTTTGCAGGAGATACCTCCCTGGCGCCTCTTCCTGGGACTCAGCACTGATGCAGGGCCCTTGGCACTCATCAGAGGCCTGCTGCCACTCAGATTTTCCTGCTTGGGGCTTCCTGGTGCCCAAGAGCACTGGACAGTGACAGTCCACTGGATGGGTTGACAGGTGCCTCTGGCCTCAAGATACAGGAGTATTCGCCAAACTGGAGACTGTGCACAGGCACCCAGGGCCCTCCTATGTTCCTTCTACTCTAAGACCTACAGGACCTGAGACCAGCTTGCAGCACAAAGTCCTTTTTCTGATGAGGTATGGGCACAGCCCTCCACAGAGCCCCTAGGCAGGGGTCCAAGTCCAGCAGATCCTTTGCTGAGGGATGAGGGTCTGGGGTGATATGACCCCATCACTGCCACAGAGGAAACCTCACCCTGCATAGGCTCCCTACTGACTGCACCCAGCCCTCTGCCTGGACACCAAACCCCACAGCCCAGCACACCCCCACTTACCTGTCCACACCTGCATCTCAAGTAGGGTCCAACGGAGGGACACATCCACCCAGAGGTGTGGATATCCCCAGGCCCAGGCAGGGTGGTGGGCCTTTCTACATGGCACACGCATTTGCAAACAGTCCCCTTGGAGCCCTGCACCCAGGAAGAGCCCCTAACTAACAGAAGGACCTTGGAGAGCCCACCTGGCCTTCCTGCAACTGAGGCACTTGGGCCAGTGGCATGGAGAGGCAGAAGTAGCCCAAGCAGTGCCGAGTGTGAGCATGAAAGCGTGTGGTATGAATATAATGACTTCCGTAACCACGGCCCTTTGGACATGCAGGGGTACCATGCCCATGCCAGCTGGACTCCCTGTGGCCCTGCTTCCTGACCAGGGCTCTGCCATACAGTGCTCTGGGCTGGGCCTGAGGGAGCATAGCCATGGATGTGGCCTGGCTGTGGCTGGCAGCAACTCTCAGGGTCTGTGCTGGCCATGGCTACAAGAACCACCCCACTCCCAGGACCTGGGCAGAGGTAGCCTGGCCTGGGAGCTGAAACTTACCTAAATGTGGCCACCCAGGGGTCCCTGTGCTCCTGTTCATGGGGAATGGCGCGCTCCAGCCAGCAACTGCAGGAGAAGCACTGTGGGAGGGGCTGGCCTCATGGACCGCACCACAGACTCCCAAGTATGACCTGGGATCTCAGGCCAGAAATGTGGAAGCAAGGTGGCCACTGGGGCAGAGCAGCCCTCAACACAAGCCATCCACAGAGACTTGGGAGGAAAGAGCTCCTAGGATGCCCACAGGAGGACAGGGCCTGCAGGGTGTAGTGGGGCTAACCCTACTGCCATGGGGACAAAGACCTCAATCCCACAGTTTCTCCCAAGCTGCTGGGGATCCTTGGGGGCACGTACGGCTTCTGCACTCGGAGCCATTGTGGGCCAGAGTGGTTCCGTTCTGGCACTGGAGGCAGCTGGTGCTCCCGTCCGCGTTCCAGTGCCTGTAGCAGCCTGTGCAGAGGAGGCAGGAATGTCTCAGCCAAAGCAAAATGTGTGTCAGCTCATGGCCTTCTAAGACTCAACCTCTAAGACTGTGAAATAACTCCCTCCAAAAACCCTAGAGCACTGCGGAAGTGGACAGGCTCACCTGCAGGAGGGCCTGGTCCCACACTGGCCATCCCAGGAGAGGGCTCAGGGCTGAGAAGAATCCCAACTAAAGAGGTGCTGCCTGGGCCTCATGCTCTGGACCAGAGCCTCCTCACACTATGGCTTGACTGACCACCCTCACTCAGGACCAAATCTCTAGGGCCCAGAGCCCATGCCTCACACACTGGGCATTCCCTAGTTGACCTGAGGCCTATCTGCTGCCCCTGTACCCCGGAGGTCTCTCTGGGAATTCCCTGGGCCAAGCCACACACATCCTGGAAGGGCCTGCCTAGGCCCTGTGAGTGGGCAGGGCAATAATTGAGTCACACATCTTTACTTTTTCTGACATTCCTAATGTTTGGTCAGAGCTGAGCAGATGCATATTCTATAAATATCGGCTGCTATCAACATAGAGTGGCTGTAGGCAGCAGGGATGCAGCAGGGAGAGGGTGAGCCACATACCCTGCGCCTGTCAAGGTGAATGTTGCTGACATTCTGTCTAAATACGTGGGACGTGGAAGGCCCTGCAGAGGTGGGCAGCCCACCAACCAACACCACATGCAGTGGAGCCCTGGTGCTGCCTCTCACAGGAGAGCCCATGCCCAACTGCTGGCCAGGCTGCTCTGTGTGGCCAGCCTGGGAACAGCACCATGTCAGAAACAGGCCTCCCTTCAGCAGGGGTCCAGCTCCTTCCTTCCCCTGGGTGTTGTGGGTGGGCTAGTGGACTCTGGAAGGAGGCACATGCTGTCTACTCAATGTCTCTGGCCAAGACCCAAGCAACATGGGGCCCATGGGCACAAAACTCAGCATTAACACAACAGTCCTTCCCAGAGCCCCACTCCCATGCCAAGTGACCAGATAATTCCCACCCTGCATGCTGTGCACAGAGCTGCCTAGGCCTGCAGACCTTTAGAAGCTCCTACTTGCTCTCAGGCTCAGCCACTCCTTGGGCACCAAGAGGGACCCAGGCTTACCAAGGGTCCAAGGGATGTGGCAATAGCCCAGCTACAGGACTTGTCAGAGGGCCCAAGGGACAGCCTTTCCTGTCTGTACCCCCATTCTGCCTTAGGAGCCACATTCTGCCCCCTCTCCCATCCTCATCCCAAGCCATTACTGCCTTCTTGCATCCCTCCACCCCTCCCAGGGTACCCTTCTCCCATGGCACCTACCCCATGTCCTGGGGTACAGACCCCTGGGCTCATACCGCTCTCCCTGTGGGGGTGGACTGAGCCACAATAGGAGAACACCGAGGCTGCCCTTGGAGGGATGGTCTAAGCTGCCCACCCATATCTACCACAGCCCCAGACTTCTGCCGAAGGCACCAGCTGAGAAGGAGTGTTCCTGGCATCTTGCCAGACCGTGAGCCCCCCACCAGCCCCATCCTCTTGATCTCCAGAACTTTCCAGGGAGTGGGGTCTCTGCCTCACAGGCCAATACTGGCCCAGCGCCCTTTGTGGTAGGCCGTCCTGTGCATCAGGCTATGGGGCTGCTTCCCTGACCTCCCCAGTCTCCCTCCAGACTTTACTAGATGATCACCTACGAGAATAGCCCCCAGTCCCTGGCCTGGCCCATTACTTCTGCAGAATGTTCCCTCATGGGCCCCCTCCTCAGGTGGCCCTATGCTGCCCCTGGCACCTCCTGCCCAGGCTCACACCTGAGCAGGTGTCCTTCTCATTGAGGTGGAAGGGATGTGCCACACTGGCAGCTCAATGGCCAGTCTGGGGTCTACTTGTGACAAAGTGGCTTACCTGGGGCACACAGACTTGTGCCTGGGCAGGTAGCGTTGACATCTACCACATCCACACAGCACTCAGGCTCCTGGGGCTGGAGGGGAAATGGATGTGAGACTCTGACACGCACCCAAGGGGCAAAGGTGTCTTGCAAGCATGTCCTGACAACCATGGGTCCAGCCTTTTCTGGAGGCAAAAGTGGTGGCCCTACATCCCCTGCTGGCCCACGAGTAAGGCAGGGACTTGTGGCCACCCACACACCTCTGCTGGAGCCCTGTGTGGCCAGCCCCACAAGCAAACCTTGGCCAAAGCCCAGGGAAGGTACAGATACTGGCAGAAGCTAGAGCTTGGACACACCTACTTGCAGCCTACACCCCACACATCCCCGCCTCTTCTTTTCCCTGCGGGCCCTGGGTGCCCTTAAGGACAGGGCATGTGACCTATGAGTCTGAGGCCTGAACAGACCACCAAGCGGTGACTGGACCTATCCAGCATACCCACAGCAGCCCCCAGACTTCCAGAGACCAGGAAAGAGACTTGACTCTCGGGGCTGGTCTAAGCTGTGCCTCCCAAGTCCATCCAGACTCTGACTTGGACGCCAGAAACGTCATGGGTGACAGGGCTCAAGTCACACTATGTCAAATATGAGCCCTCAGCACTTGAGGAAAAATCAGAAGCAGAAAGGGCCCTTTGGCCTTTTTGTCCTTCTCCCCTGAAGCTACCAGGGAGGTGCCCTTCCCTGAGCTATCCTCATCTCTAGAGACAAAGGGACTCGCTGCATCCCAGCACTCTCCTCAAAGGCTGCCCCTTTCTGCATCATACTTAGCTTTGAAGACACAGGCTTCCCTATTTCTTCCCCACAAGTTCCTCATGAAGTGATTTTTATTGCTAATCTGGTTTCATTACAGATGCTTCAGCTGTGAATTTAGCAATGGTGAGAAAAATCATTCTTCCCCTCCATGGGCAGGGAAAGTGTCCCAGCCCTGGCACTCCCAGCTGCCTGCACTCCTGTGGAGTTTCTTCCTTCTTGTCCCCTTAAGGCCTATCTGCTAAGCTCTGCTGAAGCCAATTTCAAAGACTCCTTTGTGGGAAAATGAAATTCATTCTTCTAGACTGGGAGGAAACATGAACCCACAGGTCACCCTGATGCCTCTGGTGAGGGGCAGGGAGGTTGGCACCCAGTGTCTGCCCCATGCCCCCAACCCCACAGCACAGGTTGCAATCTTCTGAGGGCCCTCGGTCAGGGATTTCCAGATTGGCCCCATAGAGAAAGTGCCCCAGTCGGGCCAACATTCTGGGAGGGACGAACTCACACCTGCTATGTCCATGTACAGCCCTGATCTGCTCAGTGCTGGCATTTATGGCTTGTGCAAAGGGCCATGCCCCGGCCACAGGGCAGGGTAGATAGGCCTGGGTGAGGGGAATGTCCAGGGCAACCCTCAGCATGTTTATCAGAGGTGGGCTTTTGCTTCTCATGACCTGAATGTATTAAACAGCAAAGCTGTTTATTGAGGGGATCTGAAAGTGTCACCACCAGAGAGGGGCCCAAGTCCATGTGGCCTAGTTTCTCACAAGAAACTCCCTAGCCAGCAAGGGGTGCCTCCACTCCTGCCGTCCACCCCAACCTGCAAAGCCAGACACCAAAGCTCAGTGCACTAGTGTCGTGTCACTGCTTGGCAAAGCCATTCCCAGCAGGATGTGGGATGCCTGCTTAAGGGCCCCTGCCCCACGCTGCCCCTCTCTTGAGCAGGTGGTGACACAGCAGACAGCTCAGGGCTCTGGCCAGTTCCAGCAGAGGCAGGTCTATAGAGACGCTAGTTCAGCCATGGCAACAGGTCCAGTTTGGCAAAAAGAGAAATTTCTAGAGAGTAGAAAAGAACAGTACATTTGCTGCCTTTGATGAGGTCAGCGTCTCCAGGACTGAGACATCAGTGACTCCCTAAAAATTACAAGGTACACTGCCCCTAATAGAGGCTCCAAATTAACTTCCTGAAGTGGACAGCTGGACACATGACAGGAGACCTTACCATTCTTTCCGTGGACTTGCTGGCAACTCCCACCAGAAGGCCAGCCAGGAGGGTGAGGTGCTGCAGTGCCATGTGGGGAGCAGGAGTGCAGGGCCTGTAAGGGAAGGAGCAAAGTAGGAGGAGGATGGGGCCTATAAGGGGAGGAGTTAAGTGGGGAGGGCAGGGCCTGTAAGGCAGGGGCAAATTAGGAGGGGGGCTTGAGAGAGAAAGGGGTAAGGTGGAGAGGGCCAGGTCTACAAGGGAAGGGCAAAGGAGGAGGGCAGGGTCTGGAAGGGGGAGGGGCAAAAGGGAAAGCAGGCCCTGAAAGGGGAGACAGGGAAGGGAAGGCAGGGCCTGTGGGGGCAAAGTGGGAGGGGATGGGGCCTGCAAAGGGGAGGTGCTACAAGGGGAGGGGAGGGTGGAAGCAGAGCCTGCAATGGGGAGGGGACAAAATTAGGAGGGTGAGCCAACAGGGAAGAAGGCAACAGTAGTACAGCAGATCCCCCCTTTTCAGGGCAGGGATAGTGTCCAGGTGCGGGCCTTACCTGCCCTTCCAGGGTGGGAGCCACTAACATCAGGCCCTTGCCCACCGTGAGTGGTCAGTGGTCAGCTCCGCTGAAGTTCATGGGCCTAAGCAGAGCCCTGCAGACCTATGGTCCAGGCTGTAAGACAAGGTGGCTGGTCAGTGGCCCGCCCAAGAGCCATGGCCTGCAGGGGCCATGTGAACTCAGGATGGGCTCAGTCCTTCCTCCAACAGTGTCTGACCTGGGAAGCAGGACCAGTCTGAATGGCTGCACCACCCTTGGGTTCAGTTGGGATCTTAGAAGCAGAGGTCAATTGCACCTGTCCTTTTGAGATACAGATACACACTCCATCCCAGTGAAACCCCAATTCACATCCAGGGCATTTTGACCCAGGCAAGCTTCCTGTAGGGTTATAAGGGTGCCTCTGGGGACACAAGCCCATCAGGGACCCTCCTCTTAAAAGTCTTCTGATTTGGAGCCAGGTGTGGTGGCTCATGCCTATAAGCCTAACACTCCGGGAGGATAAGGCAGGAGGATTCCTTGAGTCTAAGAGACCAAGGTTACTGCGGGCTATGACGCTCAGGCAACCTAGCCCTAGCAACAGAGTGAGAGTCTGTCTCAAAAAAGTGTTCTGGCCAGGTGTGGTGGCTCATGCCTGTAATCCCAGCACTCTGGGAGGCCAAGGCAGGTGGATTGCTTGATCTCACAGGTTCAGACCAGCCTGAGCAAGAGTGGGACCCCCATCGCTAAAAATAGCCAGGTATTATGGCAGGTGCCTATAGTCCCAGCTACTCAGGAGGCTGAGGGAAAAGAATCACTTGAGCCCAGGAGTTTGAGGTTGCTGTGATCTGTGATGCCATGGCACTCTACCAGGGTGACAGAGAGAGATTCTGTCTCAAAAAAAAAAAGTGTTCTGCTTTTGTTATGGAAAAAGACATGAGAGACACCATATTGGGATGAGAAAAGTAAATAGCCATGGTCTCTCACAGTGCCAGGGCACCCCCCACACAGCACATGGAAGCAACATACGTGCACACTCAGCACTGTGAAAGCCCCACACATGACAGCCTGAGTGATTTCAATGTGGGAGCCATCACATTTCTAAAATAGAGGAAAACATGCACCAACCTCCACAGCCTTTGAAGTAATGCCATTTATATATTTTCAACAAATTTCCGTTAATTCATAAAGTGGCGATCATAGCCATAGTCTGTCCTAGGCATGGATGGGTCAGCATCTCTTTTTAGGTTACCTCTAAAAAGACTTGTCACACGGCTGCAGGCATGTCCTCTCACTTCACAGCAGGTCTTCGGAAAGAACACACAGAAGACATTTCAGGTAGGGGTTGGGGGCTGAGGAACTGCTGACTGGCCTATGGTGTGGACAGCTTCCCACCTACAGTTCCAGAAAGGGACTGGGGGCTACATGCCCTGGGAACAGCAGGAGGGTAGAGGCTGAGGTGGACGCAAGCTCTGGCTCCCTCAACGGAGGGTCTGCATTGGATTAGGCCAGGGCCACAGGCAAACTGGCCACACTTCACCATGCTGGCCTGTGAAGCCTCCCTGAGCATCCCTCCTGCTATGAAGGGATCTGCCTTCTTTAAAGACAGTTCCAGCCATCCACCCAATTAACAATGTGCGTCTCCCCAAACTCCCCTTCTCTGCTCTGTGATATGAGATCTTTGCAAACAAAGCATGCTAGTGTCACATCTGCATCACATTCCTCACCTATAGGACATGATCAAATCTTTTCTTTCTGTCCCTCTAATATAGTGGTTACTGTCATGACTCACAGTAACTACATTAAAGGGCTGCACATTAGGAAGGTTGAGTACCACTGTTCTAATACTTGCCCAACAGAAAGCATTGTCCCCTGCTCTGCAGAAGGGACCCTTTCTGCTCTCTCTGGTAAAAGGTAACCCCACCATTTCAATTCAGGAATCAAAGCCCAAGATTTCAATCAACACTTTCGCAAGCTATTTAGTTGTCTTTATTGAGGCATAATTTACATACAATAAATCACATCCATTTAAAGTGAGTTCTGACAAACTACACTACACACCATGAAGCTGCCCCCACAACCAAGATGGGGGTCTCCATCACACCCATCCCTCTGTGGTCCCTCCTCTCTCAGCCCCTGGTCCCAGGCAACCACTGAGCTTATTTTTTTTTTTTTTTGAGACAGGAGCCTCCAGCTGTCCTCCTAGGTAGAGTGCTATGACATCACAGCTCACAGCAACCTCCAATTCCTGGGCTCAAGTGAGTCTCCTGCCTCAGCCTCCCCAGTAGCTGGGACCACAGGCGCCTGCCACAAGGCCTGGCTATTTTTTTGGTTGCAGCCATCATGTTGTTTGGTGGGCCGGGGCTGGATTCAAACCCGCCACCTTGGGTGTACGTGGCTGGTGCCTTAGCTGCTTGAGCCGCAGGCGCCAAGCCTACTGAGCTTATCTTATCACTCACTGTAAACCAGTTTTTACTTTCAATAATTTTACATAAATGGGTCATACAACTTGCATGCCTTTCATTCAGCATGATGACCTTTAGGTGCATCTGTGTGATCTGTGCTGTGCTGCACAGTGACATCCCACCAAGTGGCTAAACATCATGTCCTTCACCCATTCAACTGCTTGTGGGAAATTGGGGTGTTTCTAGTTTGCAGTTATTGTAAATCCTCAAGTCCTACAAACATCCTTTAACATATCTTCCTGTGGACATTTGTTTTCATTTCTCTTGGGTAATACCCAGGAATGGAATGGTTGGATCACAAGTCTATGTGCAACTTTCTAAGATGCTGCCAAACTGCCTTCCACAGTGGCAGTGCCATTTCACCTTCCTACCAGCAGTGAGAATGCTCATAAACACCTAGTGGTGTACTATCTCACTCTTGCAACACTTTGCATTTTCCTGAAGCTTAATAATGGTCAGCATCTTTTCATGTGTTTATTAGCCATTTACAGACCTTTTGTGAAGAGTCTGTTCACATCTTTTGCTCATTTTAATTGGATCCCATTATTGAGTTGTCATAGTTCTTCAAATATTCTTCATCCAATGTATGTATAGCAAATATTTCTTCCCATTCTGTGTCTTGCCTTCTCATTTCCTTATAGGCATCTTTAGAAGAGCAAATGTTTTCCATTTTGATAAAACTGAAGGTGCCCATTTGTCCTTTTATTGGTCTTGCTTTTTTGAACCTAAGAAATCTCTGCCTTGACTACAAGGTCACTAAGATTTTCTGTTTTCTTCCATAAGTGTTATGGTTTTAGCGCCCACCACAATGCCTGGCTTTTTTTTTTTTTTTTTGAGACAGAGCCTCAAGCTGCCACCCTGGGTAGGGTGCTGTAGCATCACAGCTCACAGCAACCTCCAACTCAAGGGCTTAAGCGATTCTCTTGCCTCAGCCTTCCAAAGAGTTGGGACTACAGGCATCTGCCACAACGCCTGGCTATTTTTTGGTTGCAGCCGTCATTGTTTGGCGGGCCTGGCCTGGATTCGAACTAGCCAGCTCAGGTGTATGCAGCTGGCGCCTTAGCCACTTGAGCCACAGGCACCTTGCCTGGCTATTTTTTGTTGTAATTGTCATTGTTGTTTGGTAGGCCCCAGCTGGGTTCAAACCCACCAGCCTTGGTATATGTGGCCAGCACCCTAACCACTGAACTATGGGCACTAAGCCTAGTTATAGGCTTTTACATACATACATACACAAAGGCCAAGGTTAGGGCACCCCCACTGATCGATCACTGTGCAGAAATTTGACATCAGGTCATACAAGCTATGTTTTAATTGCTTGGTAAATCTAAGTCATATACATTTCTGTATTTTAGAATCATTCTACAAAAATGCCTGCTGGAATACTGACTGGAAAAATGGACATTCTAACAATATTGCATCTTTGAGCCCATGAACAAGCCATCTCTCTTCATTCTTTTCAAGACTTCTTGGACGTCTTTCAGTATGCCCTATGATTTTCAGTAAAGAAGTCTTGCACATCTTTTGTTAATTTTACTACCAAGTATTTAGCTTTTGCTATTATAAATACAACATCATTTCTGATTTCATTTTCCAATAGTTTGCTGCTAGTATATAAAATGCAATTAAGTTTTGCACATTAACCTTGATTTCTGGCGGCGCCTGTGGCTCAATCGGCTGAGGCGCCAGCCATGTACACCTAAGGTGGCGGGTTCGAATCCCCAGCCCGGGCCCGCCAAACAACAATGATGGCTGCAACCAAAAAAAAAAATGGCCGGGCGTTGTGGCGGGCGCCTGTGGTCCCAGCTGCTTGGGAGGCTGAGGCAGGAG
>CAUYQV010092642.1:0-13855 GCA_963574575.1 Galagoides demidoff | reverse complement strand
TTGGTTACATTGGTCAATATATAGGTTATAATAATACCCTATCGAGATTTGGGCCTTGTGGCCCTTTATAGTAAATACATTCATCTTTCTTATAACTTTAGAAAACTATTCCAACAAAGTCCACTTTCATAGAGGAGTCTTTATTATTAAAAATGACTAAAAAGTGGCAGACTACAATGAGCTTCTCAACAGTGCCTGCGTACTACACGTCATGTTTTATAGCGTTAGTGAAGGAAGTGGCTTCCTGAGGATCAGAGACAGCTTGAGTTATCCTATTATCAAAAAAACAACAACAACAACATTCTGAGAGTCTCAGATCTCTTTGTTTCTTGTCCTAATACTCTGTCAGGAGTGTTAGGACATCTCCATTATATATGCATACACATATGTGTGTGTGTGTACACATAAATATATACATATCCTCTTCCAAAGCTACAGAGCTAGCCCTGCATTAAGAAAGAATATGGGAGAAAATTACACACACAGAGATGTAGCCTATACAAAATGAAGATAAATTTTGCTACAGTATCAGCTCATGATAGTCCTGCTGCTCAGTGGAATAATGGAAATTGATACGCAGTTAGAGTGACTGGCAAAAGCCTGGACACTTTTGATAAGTGATATAATGTGTAAATAAACTTGAATGATCCTGTATCGGTCACAATGACATAGATCGCATCAACGAATTACCTTAATATATTAATGGCTTCAAACATCAAAGTGTCATTTTTTTTTTTTTTGGCTCATATTCTGTAACCGTATTGTGTCTGCTGGGGGTATGATCTTTGCAGTCCTTAAAATGGTCCTTTTCTGCTCCCCTGAAATCTCAGAGAAGCACCCATCATCTGAACTTTAGTTATTGATAAAGCAAGGGAAGAAAACCCTTTATTATTAAATCAATAACTAACCCATATACGCTCTGTTCAGAGTATATTGGCAGAAACAAGAGACATGACTGGTCCTGATTTAAAGAGAGAGGAGGGATGCAATTTTCCTATGTTTCTAGAAGAAAAGTAATGGTAAATATTGGTATGAACAGTGGTAATGCCTACCTTGAACCCAATGTACGTAAAATATAACTTGTAATACATTTTTGGTTAGCAAGCTATTTTAAGAAGAGTTAAGTCAATAACATTAATATTGAAATTGTAAATTTCAAAATTTTACAGCAAATTATAAAATCAATTAATTTTCCATAGTCCCCAAAGAGATCTTTTCTCCTTTTATTCTGCTGGAGTGCATCCTTGAGACAACTTATAATAACAAATAATTTCTGTATTTCTTGGATATTTAGGTAACACTTTTTATAAACAAAACAAAATGCAAACATTAAGAAAAATAGCACCATGACATTGTAACTATCTGCTTGTCATAAAGATGGGACATGTTTTATTTTCTTTTCGATAAAAGTAATTAACCAACACAGATGGTCATCCTAATTGCCAGGTGGAATTTCAGATGAACTTTGTATAGCAAATGTTGCTGTCAAGTTCTCTCATTTAAGGACAGTTATTATTTATCTTGAGACAGAGATGAAGTAAATGGCGTTTTCTGGCTCCATGAAGGAGTAAGTAAGGTTTTATTCTGTCTTTGCTATCTCATTGGCAGATTACCTATAATGTACATAATAGTCTGGCTTAGGGCTTGCTCAAAAATAATACTGGTTTCTTTCTTTCCTATGTTTATGGAAAGATGTTCTGGATTGTTAGGAAAGTTATTTTAAATTTTCCCCAGCAGGGAACATGAACATACAAACAGTCACACAAATATTATACATTAATTTCTTAAGTGAGATTTTTGACCACTCAAGGAGCCAAGTACTAATACTTTTTACAATGAAGTTGTAGTGTTCAGGTCTTGTCAGTAAGAAAATTATTTCCTTTTATCGTCAGCAGACATTGTTCATACCACATGTTTACTTAGCACACAGTAATAGTCTAAAATAAAAAATATAAATAGGATTAAAATAGCTAGTATATGCATATGTTAGTAAACTATCATATATTAGCAGGGAGAATAATAATAATCATATTTCATGATAAGCACATTATTTGTACCAAATACTATGGAAAAATTCTCATGTCTGGATAGGTAAAGAAAGTATGGCAAACCAGGCACAATGGCAAACACCTATAATCTTAGCACTTTGGGAGGATGAGCTGGAAGGATTGCTCAAGTCTAGGAGTTTGGGATCAGCCTGGGAAATATAGTGAGACCCCATATTTACAAAAAGATGTATAAAAAAATTACCCGGGCATACTGACACATACCGCATATCCTGGCTCCTGGAGAGGCTGAGGCAGGAGGTTAGAGTAAGCAATGTTTATGCCACTGCACCCCAACTGTCATGACAGAGTGAGACCCTCTCTTAAAAAAAAATGCATTTTTAAAGCTGTAAGTGTATTTCCATACATATTTAATACATAATATATAATGTATTTTATACAACCCGAATATGTCTATTTTATATAATATGGCACAACTTTTGTGCACTACTTATTATTATAACTATTATCATATTTACTATACTCTTGGTTTATAGCTAAAGTTATCATCAAAGTAATATATACACACATATTTACCTAAATATATGTATATTCAATATATATGTACATTTACAGGGTGGTCATAAAGTTTGTGTTAAATTTTAAATTGCATACAAAATTTATGGCCACCCTGTATATACAAATACATATATAATTGTATATATATGTAATATATATAATATACTGTATATATAATGAGAGAGAGGAGCTTAAAAAGTAAAGTAACTTGTTCTCAAATTATATTACAAATTACAAAGCATATCTTTTTTGGATGATAATTAAAATAGAAATTTATTAGGCTATAGGGCAGATGTCCTCAAACTATGGCCCATGGGCCACATGTGGCCCATCGAGGACATTTATCCAGCCCACTGGGTTTTTTTGCCGCCACTGCCTGTCCTTCTTAGCAGCCGACTTGTCCCAGGCCCTGCAGTCCGGCCCTCCAATGGTCTGCGGGACAGTGAACTGGCCCCCTGTTTAAAAACTTTGAGGACCCCTGTTGTATTTCCTTCTAAAACACGTTGCTTTTTATAGAAGCGTGTGTATATACTTTCATATAGTGTAGTAGGCAAAGTCATAAACCCTCACAATGATATCCATGTCCTAGTTCCTAGAACCTGTAAATGTGTTGCTTTGTGTATTGTAAGGTCCTTTTCAGATGTGCTTCAACTAAGTTAGATCCTTGAAATACCAATATTATCCCAGTATATCCGGCAAAACACATGGGTCTTTATAAGGATAAGAGGAAAATAGGAGGATCAGAGACAAAGAAGGCGATAGGATGGTGGATGCAGAAGTCACATCAGTGGGAGATCCAGGAAGATGCTATGATGCTCGCATGAAGCTTTAAGATGGAGCCTCCAGCAGCTGGAACAGGCAAGGAGACATATCTTTTCCAGAGACTTTATAAGAATGCAACTAACACTGAAATTTCAATTTTAGCAAAATGAAAGCCAGTTCAGACTTCTGACCTTTAGAACGGACAGTGAATGTATGTTGTTTTAAGCCACTGAATTTGTGGTACACGTAATTTGTTAAAGCAAACAGAGTTTGCTGAATATCGTCTACATACACTTTCAACACACTTTTCCTTCTTCATTGCATTGTAAGACTGTCCAGCAACCAACATCTCACTTTCCCTTCAACTCCCACTTGCATCAGTAAATTGGAGAATACCAACGAGAGATTCTGACAAGGAGAGGTGAATAAATTTGAGGTGTTTCTTCCATAAGCTCCTTCTTATTGGTTCTATATGTGCAGGCTGCATTCCTGCTCAGAATGTCACAACTCTTCCTAAGTTGCCTGGTCTTCATACCTTTATGGATTTTGGTTTTTGTTCTTTATTTGCCTTTTCATGTGTAAGGGTGCAAAAATCTTCCTGTTGTGAATATGTGATGTGTTGCATTATTCCTTAGGTGATTTCCCTGTACCCTGCTTGAATCGTTACAAATAGTGTCTTAATTAAACAGAGTTGGGTATGTGTTTACTGCAGGATACCTGGTTGTATGGTAAAATAGTTGCATTACTGAATGAAATACCTGAATGTGACATGATAATAGAAAAACTCAACCTTGAAATTTCTTATTCCTTTTTCTACAGAAATACTACATTGTTCTGAGAAAGAAAAAAAAACACTTTCATCAGTTCTTTATTTGTGGTTAGCTTGATTTGGAAATAAAAACAATACTAAAGGTATTTTATAAGTTAGCCATTAAACATGTTGACAAATTTCATCTTGGGGGTATCAATTTATCAATCAAACATTTTTAATAACAGATGCTAAAATAAAAGGATGACCTTTGGAAATTGTAGTGTCAGACAACTTACTATGCAATAATACTTCTAAGAACACATACATTTTCAGCTTATAGTTTCTTTGTGTCCGTAATTAATTAGGAGCAAAATTAGACTTATATTAACAGGTCTGACAATTAAGTTTGTGAACTTGCCACCATGCACTTATATTGGCAACACTGTACAAAACAACTTGGCTTAAATATAATAAGTTAATTTTTAAGGAAAAAGTAATTTAAATACTTAGACAAACAATACAAAACAGTCATTTATGGGAAGCAAAGGCAATAGAAGAGTGAAGGGAAAAAGCAAATACACAATAAACAGCCTTTCAAGAGTCACACTAATTTCTTTTTCGCTGTTTTTACTATAACATACCTATGGCATAAAAGGAAACTAAATTTTACAATAGAAAAACTAATGTTAAAAACTGTGGCAGACAAACTAGTATTAATAACATTGTCAAATAAGCAGTATTTATTTCTATTTACTGACTTATTCTGAACAGAGGAGATTTAGATTAATTGCACTTTAAAAATAATGATAACTAATAATTAAAGAAGGCAAAAATTATAAATGTTTTATTTCTTACCATTATGATGCAAAAATTATTAAAAGAAAGATTAATTTTGAAATGACTTAATACCCATGTTACAGAAATACATAACAGACAATAAAGTAATGAAAACACTAAATTTTAAAGACTGAATCTACTGTATGCAATTTATAAAGTGGTCAATCTTATATTTTTCAGGTTTTTCAAATTTAATAATCTAACAGTGTTTTTTTGTTTTTGAGACTGTCTCACTTTATAATCCTTGGTAAAGTGCCGTGACATCACACAGCTCACAGCAACCTCCAACTCCTGGGCTTAGGCGATTCTCTTGATTCAGCCTCCGGAGCAGCTGGGATTACAGGAGCCCGCCACAATGTCCAGCTTAACAGTGCTAACACAGATATTGCACCTATATTTAATCCAAATATTTCATTCAACTGTCTTGGTAAAATGTCAAATATTTAAATTTACATTTTAATGAAGTATACATAAAACAAATGAAATGTTCTATCTCATTAAAATATATTCATCATTAATGAACTCATTCCAAGTGTTACATATAGAAAATATTATATAATTTTCATAAACAATCAATGGATTTTCATTTTCCTTAAAAATATGATTCAAAGTAAAGACAATGTCAAAGATATATAATTCTCTGTGGTGGTTTTATTTAAGATGTTCTATCAAATAGATTCTATTTTTATTTATTTTTCTTTTTTTTGAGACAGAGTCTCACTATGTCATCCTCAGTAGAGCGCTGTGGCATCACAGCTTACAGAAACCTTAAACTTTTGGGCTTAAGTGATTCTCTTTTCTCAGCCTCCAAGTAACTGGGACTACAGGCGCACACCACAACACCTGGCTATTTTTTGGTTGTAGTTGTCATTGTTGTTTGGCAGGCCCAGGCTGGGTTGGAACTCACCAGCTCCAGTGTATGTGGCTGGCATCCTAGCTTCTGAGCTACAGGTTGCCAGCCAATAGATTATATTATTAAAATTATAAATTTAGATCTTTTTCACACACACATAAAAGATAATAGTGGAAGTCTGGATAAATCATCTCCCAAAGATTTTGTTCCCTTAATCATTTTGTTAGGTCTGCTCAATGTGCCCTGGTTCTTGGTTTCCATTATCGGTCAGAGTATTGGTACCAAGGCCAGCTGTGATGGAGTGATTACAAACACAAAGCAATCTCACACACATTGCATTTATTGCAAAGTACCTCCGAGAGGGAGAGCGGGATCATTCTCTGCAGGTGGAGAAAGACCCCATCTGTGTATCTTTTATATGCTCACTAGTTTGTCCTGCCTTTCTCCTGGGTGGGATTCTCCTGGTTGCTGTTTCCCACCTTTGGGTGATTGACTGGTAGGGGTTACCTAACAGGTTACAAAACATGCTGAGGTTATATAACGGTTTCCTTTCTATGCATGCATCTTCTCAGAATCCTTCAGAAAAAAAAACCCTGGGTCAAAAACACAACACTGATTAGGTAGTACTAGGCCTCAAGTCAGTTAAGGTCACTAGTAGTTCCTTACTGCTCTTGCTGCAACAGGGAGCTTTCTAACCACAAAGATCTGATACTGTGATTCCTTTCCTGCACTCTGATGGCTTCTGGCTCTCCACCTTTAGACACTCCCTCTACTTGCCTGTTAGCCCTTTTCTCTGCTTAACAATTTCAGATATTAATACATAAGCAATAATTCCTTTATGTTGTGCATAATGATTAATTTCCTATTTCAATCAATAGCTCTGATCTTGATCCTCACTGCCTGCACAGTACCTCCATTTAGATTTCCAAGTGGGGACTCAATTTTTTCAAATCTAAAAAGATAAAGTCTTGGCTCGGTGCCTGTGGCTCAAGCAGCTAAGGCACCTGCCACATACACCTGAGCTGGCAGATTCAAATCCATCCTGGGCTCCAAACAATGATGGCTGTAACCAAAAAATAGTCGGACATTGTGGCAGGTGCCTGTAGTTCCAGCTACTTGAGATGCAGAGGCAAGAGAATCACTTGAGCCCAGGAGTTGGAGGTTGCTGTGAGTTGTGATGCCCCAGCACTCTACCCAGGGCGACAGCTGGAGGTTCTGTCTCAAACAAACAAAAAAAGATAAAGTCTTGATTTCTTTAAACACCTTGCAACTCTCTAAATCTGCTCTATTTCCTGGTCTTAGCTGATGGTGCTATCATTCATCCACTAAATTCAATAAAAAATGCCCTTGAATTCTTTCTTTTTCATACACTGGAAGTGAATCAACCATCAGTAGTACCATCACCTAATTATATTCTAAACTCTGCTATTCCTCTCTTACCACTATCTCCCAAGGGATAGTGTAACATTGAAACCCTCAACATTTTGAAATATTATAACCACCCATGTTATTTTCTTATGTCCACTCTGGTCCTTCTTCAATTCATTGTCTAAAAAGTAGCAAGATATTTCTTTGCCAATCATAAATTGAAATATCTATATTACTATCTTGTTGAAAACCCTCACTAGTTGGATATATTAATTAAGACAGCATCCAAATTATTTAGCATGATAGCACAACAAAGTTAACTGTAATCAACAATCAGTTGGGGTATTATTTAAAATAACTAAAAGAGTCGAATTAGAATGTTCCTAACACAAAGAAGTGATAAGGGCCTGAAGTCAGGAATATCCCTGATTGGATTAATTCACATTGTATAAAAACACCACACACACTCTAGAAAAGTATACAACTATTAAATATCCATAATAATTAAAATAAAGAAAACCAATTGAAAAAATTATTTGGTGTGCCCTAAAAAAACCAATTTGTCCACTCCTTACCTTTAGAAAACAACAACAACAACAACAAAAAAAACAACAACAGTATTTTTCCTATTTCATTCTGTTTTTCAGCTCAGTGGTCTTCATTCTTGGCTCTCAGGTACTCCAATGTTCCTTTCTCCTTAACATTCTAAGTACTTGTTTCCTAGGTCTGGAACTTACTATCCTGGATCTACAATATTCTGTTTCAATTACTATTGATAATTTACATTACATAAGTAAATACTTCTATATATGATTTTAGTACAGTCCAATTTGTATCTTCCTCAGAGTGTTGAGACAAGAGAAATGGATTTTATGATCAGTTCTTTTTAACCAAACAAAATTGCCATCATTTTAAAGCAGAAAGTTTTATTTTCCACTTGTTTTATGCCAAGTGAAGTTCTTGTACAAGTTTATTAGCTTCATTTTTCTAAACTCTGCCAAGTAATGAGACTCAAATAACTATGTAAATTCATTAATCTCGTAAAGCAATTAGTGTAAAACCCAATGACTGTAAATTATTTCAAAATGAATTAGTTACAACATAACATTTAATTTCATGATAACCCTCATTTATTTACAAAATATGATAATTTCGATTAAGTAAATGAAAAGATGTAATATATTACACAGAGCAGCCAAAAGCTTGTTCGTTTCTTGTAAAAGTGCCTTCTATGACCTATGGCTAAACGAATTAATGTATAGAAGACATTTAGTACACTGGTAGCTAGTAATGATACCGGAATTTTGCTCTTCAGTAGGTTCTTGGTCTCGGGGATTCTAAGAATGAACCCACGGACCTCAGATTAGTGGTAAGATAGGACTTTTATTAGAAGTTAGAAAGGAATACAGAAGAAGTAAGAAGCACCAGAACTTCTGGAAGGGGGAAAGAAGTGAAGAACTCTCCAGACAGTCTCCACATGGGCTCTTTTATCTAGGGGTCTTAAGTCTAGAGGATTGCACATAGCTGGCAGTTGGTCCTTTACAGTCTTTGTCCCTGAGAAGGGATTAGGATGTGGCTCCTACCCAAGGTGGAACCACCCATAAAACCATTACAAACTGCTTTGTTCATGATTTCTTTTCTTTTTTT
This sequence comes from Galagoides demidoff, assembly GCA_963574575.1. Classification (NCBI taxonomy): domain Eukaryota; kingdom Metazoa; phylum Chordata; class Mammalia; order Primates; family Galagidae; genus Galagoides; species Galagoides demidoff. The sequence continues at coordinate 5,073 of CAUYQV010092642.1, read as the reverse complement.
TTTTTTTTTGCAGTTTTTTGGCCAGGGCCTGGTTTGAACCCACCACCTCCGGCATATGGGGCTGGCTCCCTACTCCTTTGAGCCACAGGTGCTGCCAAGGAACCACCCAAAAAACCATCACAGGCTGTTTTGTCCATGATCTTATCAGAACCCAAAGGATGTGTCCTGAAGAGGGCAGTCTGCTTGTGCCTGGAAATGGAGGTCTGACTTCTGAGCTCACCTGGGCCTAGAGAATGGGGGGCTCCCTGTCCAGCCCTGAGTGGTGGAATCCTGTATTAGTAAGACATCAAGAAATGTGCGTTCCTCCTTCATTTACTACTGTAGACATGATTGCTCAGATTGAAATGAAATTCCATTGCCATGTATTCTAGAGACGTCTCATCACAGGAAACTCTTGAGAAAAAAACAAAATATTTCTAGGTATTTCCAAATGTCTCCAGTGGACATAATTGTCCCTATTTGAGAACCACTGTTCAAGAGCTAAGGTAAGTTATTTCTATGGTATGACTTTTTTAAGATCTCAGTTAAATGCCTAATGTGTTCCACTGATTGATTAGACTTCTAATGTCTCCCAAATGTATTTATCATCTGCCATCTCCACTCAACTCACAGGCTGTCAGTAGAGTTTTCAATTAAAATCCAGAGGTCTGTGCATATGCAGCTTAGTATTGATTCAGTGAAAGGCTTGAGATTCCCATTCAGACTTCTTGAGCTCTGTCCTTGTTTTCAGATTCACTTTCTACACTATCCAGTCCTCATCAACCCTGAACCTGTATCTCTGTTTCCTCTCTGATGTAATACTGCTGCTTTCTAATTTGGCTGCATTTCCCTGTCACATGGATTGGAAATTGTCTCTAGACAGAAATCTGGCGTCAGTGTGAAACTTACCCCACTCCATTTCCCTTCTTCAAGAATCGTAGTCCTGTACTCAATGTCCTCAGTGTTGAAACATGGCTTGTATATTCTCCAGTTTTATAGCTGTTTACAGCATAAAGTATTAATATTTTATATTAGTGAGGCTAATACACATTACTTTATCATAGTGTGAAACAGACTGATACATAACTTCAAATAATGCCATTTATTTTTCAAAAAAACTGAAAACCATTACAACAATTCCAATACTATTTATCTGCTCAAAGTAAAAAGAAAAAAAGAAAAAGAAAAGCAATCATCATATCAAAATGATACCTATACTCATGCTTATAGCAACACCGTTTACAATAATAAAGGTAGGGAATCAACCTAAGTGTCCAATAATACATGATTGGATAAAGAAAATGTATGCATACACAGACACACAAACACACAATTGATTTATTCAGCCATAAAAAGAAGGAAATCATGTCTTTAGAAGCAGCATGTTTGGAACTGGAGGCCATTATCGTAAGAAAAATAACTCAGAAATAGAAAGTCAAAGTCAAATACCTCACGTTCTTACTTCTAAGTGGGAGCTAAATGCAAAGGTCTGACTCAAGTTCATGGACTTGCCACAGTGAGCGTATATTGACAGCACTGTAGAAACAGCTCATTCATAAGATTTTGTTATCTTTCAGTGTCTTGCAGTTGTGCTATCAACCTGTGGCAGTGTATTGCTGAGTGGCATTCATTATTGTTGTTGCATGTTTTTGTGTGCCCTCTCTGTGAATGTTGGAGTTTGAATTACAGCAAGAAAAAAACTTCATAAATTTCTTGTTAAAACTTGATAAGAGTGGAAGTGAAATCAGGAACATGTTGATCCAGGACTATGGAGATATTTTCATATAGAAAATGGCAGTGTACAAAGGTTAAACCTTTTTCTGAGGGGAGAGAAAGTGTCATTGATGAGGACACCAAGGGTGATAGGGGTGGTAGGTTCAAACCTACCCAGGCCAGCTAAACCAACAATGACAATTGCAACAAAAAAATAGCTGGGCATTGTGGTGGGTGCCTGTAGTCCCAGCTACTTGGGAGGCTGAGGCCAGAGAATCACTCAAGCCCAAGAGTTTGAGGTTGTGAGCTGTGATGCCATGGCACTCTATCCAGGGGGACAGCTTGAGACTGTCTCAAAATGAATGAATAAATGAATAAATAAAATAAATACATATCACCTTAATTAAATGTATCAAAAACTTATTGAACACTAGTTCTCACCTAGCACAGGTGTGTGGGAAGCTGTCAGGAAAATTATTAAAAATGATCCTTGTCTACAAAACTTCGAGGCTTTGTTCAACATACAAATGTATTTGCAAGTTCTGTTCTACATATTAGTATAGGAAGAAAGATGATGAAAAACTATTTGTCCACATTATCTTGGCATGTTTCTGGAATCACATGATCTTATGCAAAATAGAGTGTTTTTTAATATATGTGACTGCATATAAAACATAACTTACTTATTTTCTTTTTTCCGTAACACTTTTATCTGTGTTTCTGGAAAAGTATTATGTATACGTGGTACCAAACTCAGAGAAACTGGTGTGGAGTAAAACATTACCCTCTCTCCTCTGTGCCCAGGTAGCATTCAACCTAGAAACAACTGCTGTTTGTTTAATTTTTTCCTATTCATATATTCTGCACATTTTTTTTTTGTGAGCTAGTTTATCTTTTTCTCGTTGTTTTACAGAAGTTCGTTATGTATTTTGAATATTATCTTTTGTGGTCTGCATAACTAATTAACTTATACCACGTGGGTTGTCTTCATTTTTGTTGTTATCTTTTGGTAAACCAAATTTTAAAATTAAAGAAAAAGAGAGAGATTAGGGAAGCCTTTAAGACCCAAATTGACCAGACATTGCAAAATTCATAGAATTGCATCAAAATCATTGGCTGAGTATGAAAAATGTAGAAGAGCAAGTAAACATCAATAAAGAAATAATTAGGAAAATCTTAACTGAAAATCTTGGCTAACTCATGCCTCTTGTATCACAACCATACACCACCCATATGACGTTATCTGTGAGGGAGTTTTTAGCCAATAAACAAATAACTATATTGGAACACCATCCCTACTCACCTGATCTGAACCCCAGTGACATTTTTCTTTATCTGAAGATAAAGGAAATATAGAAAGGAAGATATTTTTATGGCATTCAGGACATCAAGGATATATGACTACACATTTGATCACTATTTAAGAAAAATAGGTAAAAAATGGCTTTGAAGGGTATACTAAGTGCTGGCATTGGTGCAAAGCTCCCCCAGGGGAGTACTTTGAAGTTTACCATAGTGAAATTCAGCAATGAGATATGTTGCACCTTTTCCAGGATGAGTTTGTGAACTTAATTGTTAGACCTCATAGTGTATATGCACAAAAATAGAGATTGAAATAATAGACATTGGAGACTCAGAAGGGTAGAAGGATGGGAGGAGTGTGAAGAACTAGAAATTACTTCATGAGGACAATATACATTGTTTGGATGACAGCTACATTAACAAATCAGACTTCACTACTCTACTGTATATCCTTATGACAAAACTGCACTTGTAGCCCCTAATTCTATAAAAATTAAAAGGAAAAATGGAATGCACAAATAACTTTTCAAGAAATGAAGACATAAAATTTTTATTACTTTTGTAGAAATATATACCATAAGTAAAAAATCTAGAAATAATTGGTACCAAAATCTACAGCTATCAATGACATATTAATTATAAGTTTACACAGATTTTCTTATAAAAAGGTACTGATGTCATTTGAGAATAACATTTATTTTTCCTCATTTGATTTAAAATTTTGTCTTTTATGTTTGTAAATTAGCAAAACCTCCAAAACAATGTGAAATAGAGATGATGTTATGGAGAAATCTCATCTCCTTCATAATTCTAGAAGAAAATTTTTCAATAAATCAACTTTAAAGATGATTATTAGTTATATAAATTTGACAAATTTATATATTTGATAAATATATTAATAATTAAAATATTTGATAAATATATTAATAATATTTAAATATATTATATATTTGTTGACTTTGGTATATTCTAGTCTATTAGTCATACTGCACATTTTTCTAGTTTCCTTCACACGTCTGTTAATTTCTCCTTAAATATCAGAAACTATGCTATAAGGTTCACACAAAAACAAATTTTTAGAAAAACCTCATTATTAGATTTCTATTATGTCAAAATTTCTCACTTTTCCTTATCAATCTTTTCTTTTACTCTGATTTTCTTTTCTACTTCTAGACTATACCAACACATTTATTTAATGCTAAATTCACCTTATATCATTATGCCTTCTTTACTTTGAAATTTCAATGCACCTTGCATGATTTAAGACCCTTAGATTTGACTAGAACATCCTGTTTCTTATATGTAATTTTGATCAGACTGTGTTGACTTTTGACTCTGTCATAAGTGAGTATAGAAGTAATGGTTAGAGGTTTACAATGATGCTGTGAATTTTTCTATCACAAGAAGATAACAAGAAAATTAGCATTGTAAGTAATTGGTAAAGGGCGAAGTGTAGGACTTAGTGCTTTAAAATAAAGGAAAGAGTAAACTTCAGAAATATTTCAAAGAATCAGAGCTTGTTACTTTGTTCAAGAGATAAATTCGACATAAGGAATGTAGAGAACCAAAGTTGTAAAGAAGGATATTGTAAAGAAGGATATTATAAAGAGGTAGATAGACTTAAAGAAGAATTGGAAAGTACAAGGTGGTTTAACAAAAATTTAAAAAGTAAAGATGACTTCAGGAACTTCTCTTTAGAAAATGAAAAAAATCCAGGAGGATAAAGGAATGTGCTTTCTTTATTAGTTCATTGTCTTAAAATATCAGTGAAAGTACAACTAGGTTATATCCATTGTGGATAAAATTGTTTCAGTGGGGATTAGATAGGTGATAAGAGATTCATTGTGATTAAAAATATTATTTCAGAAATATAAGAATTAAAAAGGAAATGGATAGCTATGTAAAGAGTATTACTATATTAAACTCTAAAAAGAAATGTAGGTATTTACTGAATTTTTCATTTGTTATTCAAATTATTTAGTCAATAGAGAGGCATAATCCTATGCTCTCTAAAGTTATATAAGCATAAATCTATAAAAAATATATATATACAATATTTCAGGTTATGTGAGGGTACAG
>CAUYQV010092641.1:0-12148 GCA_963574575.1 Galagoides demidoff | reverse complement strand
CTGTGGTCCCAGCTACTTGGGAGGCAGAGGCAGGAGACTCGCTTGAGCCCAGGAGTTGGAGGTTGCTATGAGCTGTGATGCCATGGCACTCTACCCAGGGGGACAGCTTGAGGCTCCGTCTCAAAAAAAAAAAAAAAAACGGGCAAATTATCTGAACAGATGTTTCACCACAGAAGACAAACAAATGGCAATGAAGCATGAAAAGATGCTCAGCACTATTTGCCCTTAAGGGGTTACAAATTAAAATAACAATGAGATATCACTATACTTCCTTTAAATGGCTAACATCCCAAAGTGGGACTGTTACCTGGCTGCACCAAACGCTGGTGAGAATGTGGAGTCAAAGGAACTCTCAGTCACTGCCCGTGGAAACAAAGCGGTACAGCCTCTTTGGAAGACAGGTGGGAAGTTTCTTAAACTGTCCTTACATATGACGAGCAATCGCATTCCTTGGTTTTTATTTACCCAAAAGAAGGTTTATGTCCACAAAAAAACCTGCACATGAGGGCTTACAGCAGCTTTAGTCATAATTTCCCCAAACTGGAAGCCCTTAAACTATCTTTCGATAGGTGAATTGAGTAAGTAAGTAAGTAAATAAGTAAACCGAGGCACATCCAGACAATGGAACACTGTTCAGGGATAAGAAGTCATGAAAAGACACAAAGGAAACTTAAGTACATGGTGCTAAGTGAAAGATGCCAATCTGCACAGGCTACATACTCTACGACCCTGTGACATTCTGGAAAAGGCAAAATGCACAGCAAAAAGAGCTGTGGATTCCAGGGGTTGGGAGGAAGGAAGGGATGCACAGGCAGAACACAGAGGATTTTGGGACAGTGAGACCATTCTGTGTGCTGCTACAGTTATGGGGATACGTGCCATTATACATTCGTCACAGTGCGGCACAACGGTGCTCATCACAGTGGGACGCTGCAGTGCTGAATTCTCAGTGTTAACAGAGACCTATCAGGCCGGGCGCAATGGCTCCCACCTGTAATCCTAGCACTTAGGAGGCAGGTAGATTGCCTGAGCTCAGGAGTTCAAGACCAGCCTGAGCCAGAGCGAGACCCCTGTCTCTAAAAAAATAGCTAGGCACTGTGGTGGGCACCTGTAGTCCCAGCTACTTGGGAGGCTGAGGCAAGAGGATTACTTAAGCCCAAGAGTTTGAGGTTGTTGTTGTGAGCTATAACACCGTGGCACTCTGGGTGGGGGGGGCCTACAAAGTGAGGCTCTTTCTCAAAAAAACAAAAATCAAAAAACATAGACATCACACCCACTATGCTCCCCTGCCTCAGCATGCAGCTAGCATTGCCCTGGTGTAACTCAGTAACATTTCACCCTGCACAAAAGAGCCTGGATGTGGCTCAGGACAATGGAATCGCTCTCCTGCTCTGAGGATCTCCAGTCATACTTATACTCGCAAAGCTGAGATCTCCACTGAAAAATACACAGCCTATAAACAACACAGCCCTTCACTATAGGGATTCCCAAACTATAAGTGCAATGGGTGTAACCTCATACCATTGATACAAGGTACCAGACTACTAATAATTACACAAACATCATCTGAGTTACCGCCACTGTATTTATTATCACAGCCCATAAATTCATCAATGCAGTTGAAAAGAAATTCCTATAAACCCAAAGCCCTGAACAATTAAAAAAAAGTCTCGCATCATCCCCTGGTAATAAAACCCACCTTCCTCTTCTCAGCAAGACTCGGGGCCACAAACAGCTTGATGGTGTAGGCACAACATCCACACAGATTTTTGCTCTTGCATTTGCTTCCCTCCTATATGTTTACAACACAATTGTTTGAGACAGTAATGCACTACACAGAAAACATTTTTAAATGTATTACTTAAGAAAACAAAACAAAAGGCTCGGCGCCTATGGCTCAATCAGCTAAGGCCCCAGCCACGTACACCTAAGGTGGCGGGTTCAAATCCCCAGCCCGGGCCCGCCAAACAACAATGATGGCTGCAACCAAAAAAATGGCTGGGCGTTGTGGCGGCGCCTGTGGTCCCAGTTACTTGGGAGGTGGAGGCAGGAGACTCGCTTGAGCCCAGGAGTTGGAGGTTGCTATGAGCTGTGATGCCATGGCACTCTACCCAGGGGGATAGCTTGAGGCTCTGTCTCAAAAAAAAAAAAGAAAACAAAACAAAACAAAACACTCAACCCTAGTCTCTAAGAAGCAAAAATTGATGCTGAGATACCTATTAGGTTTAAAGGAGGTCGTGTGGCCATGAAGATTTGCCAGTGCTCTGCCTAGACTGCGCAACATGCAGTCAAGTTTTTTGTTGTTGTTGTAGTTTGAGGATTTTTTTGTTTTGTTTTGTTTTTTGGAGACAGAGTCCCACTTTGTCCTGGTAGAGTGCAATGGCGTCGTCGTAGCTCACAGCAACCTCAAACTCTTGGGCTCAAGCAATTCTCTTGCCTCAGCCTCCCCAGTAGGTGGGACTACAGGTGCCCACCACAACACTCAGCTATTTTTAGAGACAGGGTCTCGATTTTGCTCACACTGGTCTAACACTTCTGAGTTCAAGCAATCCACCACACGTGGCCTCCCAGAGTTCTGGGATTACATGCGTGAGCCGCCTCGCCCAGCCTACAGTCAAGCTTTTAATCCTAAATTTTGAATTCATGATAGTTGAAGATCCTCTCTGTAAATTCTGTCCAGTGATATAGACAACTGTTAAAGACCTAAGCAACTAGTTTTTTATTAGAGATTAAGTTCAAAGAAATATAATAGAATTTCACAGTACCATGACCCAGTTCCTTTTTTCAAATTAATATAAAGGTCAATACTGTAGCTCATGCCCAACAGAGATTTTCACTCGAGGTAAGACAAAGACAAAATAATCCTGAAAAGAATATTGAAGGAGCCTAAAGACAGGAGCGCTAGCTCTTTCCACTTCGGTACTATCTTTAGCAACATCAGACAAGACCTTGGAACTTTCATGGAGTTGGTTTTCCCACCCAGCAATGGGGGTGTTGATTGTCAGATCATTGTGTTTCTGAAAGTCTGAAATTCCATGACTCATCAGTTGAAAACGTAGGGACCACTAGATGATCTAGAACAGCGTTCTCCAACTGAAATACAATGCAAGCCACATATGTAATTTTAAACTTTCTAGCAGCTGCACTTAAAAAAAGTGAAAAGAAAAAAAGTAAAACAATCTCAATAATATTTTTAAGTGACACATCCATAATATTATGCACGAAACATAAAACATTACTGATGAATCTGTTTTACATTCCTTTTTCATGCTACACCTTGGAAATCCAGTATTTTACAAGTACAGCATAGTTCAATTCTGACTCTCCATTTCTCAAGTCACATGTGGCGAGTGACCACCCTACTTGGCGGCATAGTCTAAAGTTACCTTCAATTTTGATTCTCTGACTCAAGGTCAGATGAAATGAAAATTAAATAAAGCATTTCCTACTCTGCAAGGTACCCTGAAGGACAAACACTAGACAAATAAGGTAGAAATACCTTTCTGCTTGCCAGTGGTTGGGACAAGCTCCTCCGCAGCTCTCAGCTGCTCGGCATCCACCTCCAGGGCTGGGTGATTCCCATCCCAGCTATTTCCCATAACAGTCCTCTGTCTTCCCTGAGGTGGCCCTGGCTCAGGCCTTATTATTTCTCCCCCAGAGTATTACAACAGGGGGCTTCATTTATAATCCTCACTCATCTCTCATTTACATCCAGCCCAGTTTATTCCTAGGTGAGAACCTGTCTCAGTTGCCCATTCGTAATAGTGTCTTCTCTCTAGAAAAATTTACCTAAACCCTAACATCAGAAAATCAGACCATGGAAGAGTTAAATAGAGTTGATTAAATACATTTCCAAGCATTGGGAAAGGACAGTGTGAAAATGAACTTGGACTGGACCCAGAAAGTCGATTGCTATTATTCTCTCCAGGACAGGAGGGTAATTTGAGGAAGTGGCCCTCGGGTTCAGGGGACACAGTAGAAACGGCACACTTTTAGCAGAACCTGCTCTGCTGAAACTCACCAGAGGACAGAAGTTGCTTAGTTTGTTTGCTATGTACACAGTAATTACCACTTTGGAGGGTTAAAAACAAGAATTCTGTAGTTTTAAGATCGAAGATGTTTCCTCAATACATTAGAATAAAGAAAACAAAAAGAAAATCGCAAAGAGCCTTAAATAAGGATCATCACTAGGTAGCTTAAAATAGCCGATAAGAGTGCTGATCCCTTGGGGCACTGACTGGCTGTGTTGTGGGGCAGGCCTAACAGGAAGGAACTGCTCCGGGGCATTAAGGTGGCATAACTGTAAAAAAGCGAATGCCTATGAACTTAGTGTCTGGAATGGGAGTCCCAATGTCAGAATAGAGAAGTGCTCACTGTCTGGAGTCCTTTGCTTACTTACCCTAGTGTCCCACATTATCAGGCTCAGTAATGTGCTTAAAATATTTACAGTAATCCCGGGATCCTTCCTGCTGCGGGAGGATAGCATGGTGTCTCTAGAGATAGAGATAGGAGCGCCTGAATGCCGGCCTCAAATGTGTGAAATGCACATCTGTGCATTTGCTGATGATTTGGTGCAGATTACACAAAAATAGAAACTCACTTCGAAATGCAAAACCTTTGTCTGAATCAAAATTAATGAAGATTAGATCACGTCTTGGGATGAAAGTGACAGATTATGAGAGGCAGGGAGGGAGGGAGGAAATGAACTGTCAGAGGAAGGGACCCGTGCACATCCAAACTGGTATCTAAGGTGAGGGAGTGAGCACATCACAGCTAGGGAGTGAGCACGTCATCCGTGTGCTCTGCAGACACACCTGTGCGGGCAATCGTGGGCATGACTGGTTCCCATCCCTAGCACAGCTGTTCCCACCAGGGCTGGAGTAGGTCCTGTTTCTGCATTTGCCCTTGCTCACAATGGGGAGAAACTCCCAGGCCAGGGCCATGAGATCAATTTTATTTTTAGCCCTCCTTAATGATTGTTAACCTTTGCTCTGAGCACTTTTACCGGCCTAAATGGATGCAAATAACATCCTGTGTCCAGCGTGGTATTGACTAGAGGTTTATATTTAGTAAATGTAAAGATCTGTGGAGGGATCTGTCTTTAGCGGTGCTGTACACATATCCTCTCATCAATCTTTAAAATCTTTTTAGAGAATAATTTAACTTTAATCCATTTGCCTAGCTGGCACACCTCTGTCATGAGGGCTTAAAATAAAGCCCCCCTTGTGAAAGTAAGATCAATTAATAAACAACTGAAGCCATGGGTGGAGGTGTGTATTGGCCACCTGCGGGGTACATGATGGCCTTAGCGACAGAAGGCGGTAAGCTCCTCTGTAAACCAGAGGCCCAGGGAGGAAGTGCTTCTTCCTGTAATCATCTACACCAGGATAATGATGCAAAAAGAACACTTAAATTCTTCCACCAATGACTCTATATGGTCTTCTTCTAGGTAGGCCTCCATCATTCAAGAAGAAAGGGAGAATAATAATGGAAGGTTTTGCCAATTCTACTATTAGGTAAGATAAATCTCTAAGCAGAGGAATTTACCGTGAATGATCGGGGCATGAGAATGATCTGACATACTGTCAATATAAGCTTGATCATGAACCAAATAATTAATGCACACACTTTTATGCCTATTACTCATAAAACTCTCCAACCACCTCATGAAGGGCAAGCTCTTTATTTTTATCCTCATCTATAATAGGAGCAAAAGAGCCTTTCAAATGTCATATAGGTAGAAATGATGGTATCAAAGTCTAAATCCAATTCTCTCTAATCCTAATTCCGGTGTTTTAACCCTGCTTATGCTGCCCTTAAAAAAACTTCCAAACATAATCATTAGACCAAGTCCAAAAGTTACCCATGACAAAGCTCAAGTCTATATTTATTGAGTCATAGGATAGTATGGAAAATGGAAGCAGGAGAAAGTAGACTCACATTTTCTTTATTACCTATCAAGGAAGAAAAAATAACACAGAATGAATGAATTTGTTCATTCTGATTCTCAACAAGGTGGTCTGGAGATGGCAGGAAGCTCACTGGACTTGGGAATTATCAGTTCCTGCTGGAAATTAAGTAACAAGCAAAGAATTTCTCTGAATTATGGAGGAGGGGGTGGTTTTGTTTGTTTCCTCCTCTGAAATGAAAGGATTTAAACAACTCTGAGCTCTTTCAGCTCTTACATTCTAACATTAGAGTTCATTGCATTTTCGGCTGCCCTAATTTTCCTCCTCAAAACTTGGATCAGGTTGTTATAGGAAAACCAGGTCCATGAAGGAACCCATTTAAAAACAAAAAAAGCTGCTGGGTACAGTAATAAGTGCCTATAATCCCAGCTCAGAAGGCTGAGGTGAGAGGATTGCTCGAGCCCAGGAGTTGGAGTCCAGCTAGAGCAACATTGAGAGACATCTGCCTCTAAAAAATAGAAAACAAAACAAATGCCCCCCCCCCAAAAAAAGTCTTTGATGGCCAGGAGAGGGCAGGATGGGTTGGATGTAGGATTTAGAGGAGGACTCCAGGAATAGTTTCAGAAGATCTGTTGTCCTCCTGATTCTATATCTGGTCTATGCACTTACTGCCTGCGTATTCTTTAATGCTAATCTTTTCTTTAGCCAAATCCAGAAATTCAATAAGATAGGAAGGGAGCTTCTGCCCTAGATAGCACAGATGCCACAGTCCACAGAAAACAACTCCCCTTCCCTTCTGTCCCCACTACCCCCACCCCCACACACCCACCTAACTTCTCTACTTGTCTGTGTGCATCATCTGTGAGTGTGAACTCGGGCCTGGGAAAGAAGGCTAAGAGCATTACCATGTGTGCTGTAATCAACCCCTAAGCCATAAGCTTCATAAGACACAGCTGCTTTGTTCACGGCTCTGACTCCAGCACCCAGAGCAGTGCCTGGCAAACGTCAGGACTTGGTATATACATATTTTGTGTGAAATCACTAACTCTGTTCTCTCCTACTAGACTAAAAGGATCCATACTGAGCAAATTGTAAGCTCCCTGAGGGCAGGAGGACCACCCCTTATGAGTCTTTGGATTCCCATCATTTGGTCAATGTCTGAGACACACTGGCATAAAGTAGATCTCTGGGAAAAGGTAAAATTCATAAAAGTACAACCAAACGTTCAGATGAAAATGGAGTCAAAGATGTCTCAGGCAAGAAATAACAGTGTCAGAATTATTTTAGAGGGCAGCTCAGCACATACTCTCGAAGAAGACTGTGATCTTTTATCTTTTCATACTAGTTTATAAATACTGAGAAGTAGCAGAGTTCACTGAACATCACATCTTTGCTTAGTATTTTTATAGGAGTGGACGATTGTCAGGCCCTTTACCTCAGTTCCTAAGAGTCACCCCTGGGAGCTCAAACAACACAGGTCCTCCCTGTTCCGCATACATTGTGGAAATACTCTAAACCCGGGGCCATGTGCAGATTTGGTTACAATGGTTTTTGCTTCTTTGTGGTGTCAAATACGATGAAAAGTACACACAGACCTTTTTTTTTTTTTTGGCTAACCAGCTTTAATTAATGTTTGTGTACTTAATGCGTGTCCCCCGGCAACTCTTCTTCCTCCGACGTGTGGCAGAGAGAAAAAGGTTGGACCACTCTGCACACACCCCTGGCTCATAAAACCTGCCACTCCTTCTCCTGGAATTTGCAGCCTATCATCAACAAATTACCTCACACTTCACCTCCTCCACTGTTCCTGAACTTTCTTGCCTTGATTGCTGTGCTCTGACAACACTGCTCCCCTCACTGCTGTCAGATCAGTGCCCCTCCCTTCTCCCTAAAAACCCGGTGCTTTGATGTCCATGCCCTCAACCCTGTGACTGAGGCCCACCTATAAACAAAAGTACCTCTCTTGAACTCATACCCTTCTCCAGCTTCCACTCCATTTGTTTGTCATTGTTCCCCTTCCTGCAAAATTCACCCAAAAGCATGTTCTAGACTTGCTGTTTCCAATCTCTGTCCTTTTCATCTCTCTTGCACCCATATTATCAGACATTCTTCCCCACAATGACACGGTAACAGGTATTTTCAAGATCACTGATAATCTCCATGTTGCTAAATCAAATGGTGAGGCAGAGAAACGATGAAGCAGTTCTCAGGCCTCATCTTTCCTGAGCTTTCAGCAGCATTTGGTACCGCGACATACTCCCCCTTCCTGAAACCTGCCCACTTAGTTTCCAAGCACCCCTCTCCGGGTTTCCGGCAACCTTCCCAGCCATTTTCTCAGACCTTTTCTGTTGCTCCTAAATTTCCCTGACCTGGGGAAGTTAGAAAACCCAGGACTCCATCTGAAGACACCTCTGGACCCCTTCTATGCACACTGACAACTGGACTGGTTACATAATTTTTAGAACCTAATGCAAGAGGAAAATGTAGGCTGCTTGCTCAGAAATTATTAACATTTCCAAGAAAGCAAAGGCAGAACATTAAAGTAAGTGCGAGACTCTTCAAAGAGCTGGGTCCTCAGCACCTTCAGTGCACATACTCACAGACAGAGCCAGTCCTTCTGGCAACCCTTGAACTTCCCTCTGACCTTGAATACTCCCCAGAGTTCCAGGTTCATTAATCTAGCTTCCCAAGGATCTCCTCTTGGCTTTTTAGCTGGCAACTGGACATAATTCCTGACACCCTCCCCTACACAAAAGAGAACCCTGTTCCTCTGCAGTCTTCCCTATCTCAGTAAGTAACATTCTTCTCGTGTCTCAGATCAAAAACCTTGAAGCCATCTTTGATTCTCCTCTGATGGAAGCCCACACACATCATAAGTAACTGGCCTTGGGTCTACCCCCAAAGGTATGGAGGAGCCCGCACCTCTCCCCACCCTGATTCCACCTTGGATTACCTGGGCGCCCCAGAGCTGGCCACCCTGCTGCAGCTCTTGTTCTGCAATCTAGTCCTGACTCTGTGACCTACCATCCTTTCAGGCCAGGATTTTCCTCAAAATGAGGGTGAAAGTGCCCTGACATTACTCAAGTTTAACAAACATGGGTCTAAATTAGCTGATAAGCTTGTTTCCCTCTCGCATTACCCACCTACTTATTTTTATATGCCTTTTTTCTCAAAACAAACAGAAAAGCATGAAGATAACAAATGACTCCAGCTCCAAACTGCCCACCCGAATGTTTCTCATACTAAAGAGCCACCTACAAACTTGCCAGGAGTCCTCAAACGGCAAGAAAACATCATTTTTGATGTTCCTCCTTCAATTTGGCATTATCTAAGGTTCTAGCTAACTTGCCTGGTGCCATGACCACATTGACACCCTACTCAACCACGTTATGGCTTCTAAATATGTTATATAACATAACACAGACTTCCAACAGTGTGACTGGAGGACACTGTGTATTTATTAGGCTTTACAAGAATTCGAGTTCCAAGGCCCAGACGACAGCATGCAGGGTGTGTGTGTGTGTGTGCGCGCGCGCGCGCGCGTAGATTCCCAAGCTGGGGGTCGTAATCCTAGCGCTGCCGTGAGCACGAGAGAACCCAGACCCCAGGTGGTGAGAAATCCTAGAGCGACCCTCTGGCTGCCTTTGAGTTCTGCAGCTGGCCTATTCCCTACAAGGAGATGACCCCCACCCCCAGCCAGCCGCCAGCAGGGGAGGCAAGACATCCTCTGCACCGCCAGACCGCGCCCACCGCAGCGGGGACTGCCTTTCAGGTCACATTCATCAGTGTCATCACCGGTGGGCGCACGGGCATGCGCGCGGCGCGCACACACACCCACTCCCTCTGTACAGGGATGACCCGGGGTCTCAAACAGCGCAGTATCCCTAGCCCGGCACCCGGCCTTTCCGCCTGGCAGGTGCAGCGGCGCCGGGCGTCAGCCCCACCCCCTCCCCGGTGCAGGCGGATCCTGCTGCCCCGGAGCCGGGGGCGGGGGGGGAGCAGAGCACAGGGCGGGGCAGTGTCACCTAACGGCCGGCGCGCCCCGCGCCGCCCCCGCCCCCGGCCCACCCTCCCGCCGCGCCCCTCCCCGCTCACCCGCGGACGAGCCGATCCTTGACCTTCGCGGCAGGGACATCTTAAGAGCCCTGTCCAGGCCTGCGCCGTTCAGCATCTCGCCGGTGTCGGTAGCTCGGCGGCCCCGGGCGGGCGGCGGAGGTGGCTGGGCGTAGGGGCCGTGGCCCGAGGGCCATGGGTGGGCCGGCGCCTCGCCGGGCTGCGAACTGGCCGGGACCGTGGGCGCCTGTGCGGGGCCGCGCCCGAAACTGCGGCGTCGGTGCCGCAGCGGCCAATGCAGCAGCGCCGGCGAACGCCACCGCGGCGGGCCCCGCTGGCCCGGGCTGCGGCGTGGGGGGCGGGGGACCGGCCCCGCAGAGGGAGCCCGGTGGGAGGAGGGGCAGGCGGGAAGGCCGGGAAGGACCTGCAAGGTCACTCAGGACAGGGGGCTTTGCAGTGGCGGGAAGGCGATGGGGTGGGCTTGTTGGGGTTGGGACCTGGGCGGCGCTCTACTGGGGCTCTACAAGCAGGTGGGCACCCCTGGAGGACTCAGGGCCTGGACCTGTCTGCTACTTGTTTACCTATCTGTCACTGTCAGGGGGTGCAAATGGGGCCACTATAAATTGGTCAGGACTCGCAACTTCCCTTTCTTTTTGCAGTTTCTGCATGTCCAGCTTTGTATGATCTGTGCAGGTTCATGGAACAGTTATTTCCAAGGTGTCTAATGTGTGGCCTGGAACTCAAAAGTTCAGGATCTCCAGCTCCTGACCCCCGCAGCCTACCTAGAATTCTTAACCAGTGGCACATGAAAGATTCGAGGAACCCTGGGGGACACTTCGTGCACACACGTCGCCCACCAAACGCACACACCTTCCTCCATAGAAACAAAATCATACTGAGAGGTGAGATGACTTTCCCAAGGTCACTTCATCTATTGTTTTGGTTCTACTTGTCAGTTAATGTTTTAAACTGTGCTAGATCCTTCTGGGCACAGATCCCTAAAGAAAAAGAGCTAAAGTATCATATCTGATGAAATTCTGACCTCGGAGTAAAATACAAAACAGAACAAAACCATTCAATAAGAGTCTGACCTTGCATTTGCTGAAGTGATCATTACATTTAACATAAATTAAATATCAGGGCTTGACATGGAGGAGAGCAGACTTCAGCAGAATCCATCAGTGCTGGGGAAGACAGAGCCCTGCCCCCCAACTCCTCCTGCTTGGCCTCTACTGTGGAGTTTCTTGGGGACATCCAGAAGGGACCAGCATCTTGCAGTGAAAACTGTAGGCTGCTACAAGTCTACTACACTAAATTTCAGCTTCAAACAGGATTCCCCACCTGTCCATTCTGGGCCCTCAAAAAAAGTTAAAATTGCTTCTTGTGACAGGTGAATCTTTAGCAGGAAGTTGAAGAAAATTTTCTGAATTGTTGGTCGAGTTTCAGGATGGGGGATGATTTCTCTGTGGGCCTTTATAGCTGCTGAGGGTGATTTGAAAGCTAGGGTTAATCCTGACACAAAATTTGTCACTAAAGATTCGGTAAATTTTCTTTGAAGCAAATTCTGAGGGCCTATCCAGAATTGGAAGGAACTTGAAGAAAAATACGGGATTTTCAACCCCAACGTTCAAAATAAATACAGTAGAACCTCCATACTTGACACCTTCCAACATTGACCTTCTCCTTAAATTGACCTAATTTCCACTGGCCAGACATGCACCACATGTATACATCAGTACAGGAGGCCTCATTCCTTAAATTGACCACCTCTGTATGTTGATCAGCTTGTTATAGTCCTTTGGGTGATCAACTTATAGAGGTTGTACTATAGCAAACTTTTCTTCTTGGCCATAACAGATGAGAGCAGAAAGGGTAAACAAAGGCTAGGTTTTTTTTTTTTGAGACGGAGCCTCAAGCTATCCCCCTGGGTAGAGTGCCATGGTATCACAGCTCATAGGAACCTCCAACTCCTGGGCTCAAGCGAGTCTCCTGCCTCCGCCTCCCAAGTAGCTGGGACCACAGGCACCCGCCACAATACCCGGCCATTTTTGGTTGCAGCCATCATTGTTGTTTGGCGGGCCCAGGCTGGGGATTCGAACCTGCCACCTTATGTGTACGTGGCTGGCGCCTTAGCCGATTGAGCCACAGGTGCCGAGCCAACAAAGGCTAGTTTTAAGAAGGAATAT
>CAUYQV010092640.1:0-12767 GCA_963574575.1 Galagoides demidoff | reverse complement strand
CTGAGCCAACTTCATCTTTTTAAGAAAGAATTATAATAGCTGATTTAAAGTAATCATTCGAATACAAGATTCCTATCAGAAGACATGAAAAGAACTTCTGCCTCCATCTTATTTGATATGTGTTGTTAAGATTTGCTCTTTACCTTCTTTCTCAGTGTTTAGTTTGTTCTTCATCTATAAAATGGGAATGATGTGGTAAATGTCTTATGATGTTAGGAGAATTTAATAAGATAATGCCTTCTTTTCTACCCTGTCCTCCTGACCATTCTCCGTCCAAATGCACTGTACTTGTTCTTTGATTCTCCTGTAGTGGGTAGTGCTTACTGAGACAGTGAGTGGCACAAATTTTAGTAATCACTCCTTTAGGAATATTATTACTTTTAAAAGAAACTTGTGGAGTCATTGCCTTAATCTAAAGTAACGAAGCTCTGGTATATCACAGGTTCGTGGTCCTGGAGTAGGAGGAACTTTCCTTGGCTCAAATCTGCCAGACAAATATGTCCTTCTTCCACTTATCTAGAAGATTGTTTTCAAATGACATTATTTTCTTTGGCAATGGTTGAAACCAGAAATTGCTGACAGCTTGGTATTTCCTCTGTTTTATTGATTTCCATGATGTCTGATGATATAAGCAATTCAGTATGCTTGACCACATGTAATTTTATCCCTTCCTTCTATCTCTCTTCTTCAACTCCTAGGAAAACAAACTTGATCTTCCATCAATGTGTGGTGCTGCGTGTGTTGGGACGTTGGAGCTACAGGTCTCTAGGATACCATAAGTGTTTTCTGTGGCAAGAGACTTACAGTGCCTTTGGGGAAATTTCAAGTCCGGATAATCAGATAATTTTCAGTGGGGGTGGTGAGGTTGTAGGTGGCAAGAGAGGAATCACCTAGGAAAAAACATACTGTGTTTGTTTATTATTCTTCTTCCTTCTTTCTGATGGATAATTTAAAATTAGAAGAGAAAGAGTAGTGCAGTGAATAACTGTATGACCATCTAGAGTCAACTATTACTAACTTTTTACTAAGCTTTCTTTGTACATTTTTAAGTATGTATTAAGTCTTAATGAATGAAGTGATGTATCTACAGTTTACTTTCAAATAGTTCATTACCAACCCAAACCCCCACATTTTATAGTTGTTTTTGTCTCAGCTAGAATTCAGTCAAGGATTATAGTCTCTTAAAATATAGAATAATCCTTCCATCCTCATTTTTAAAAATCTGTCCTGTGGACTCTGGCTAGTCATCTTGCACAGTGCTCTGTCTACTTCTAGCTTCGTCTATTGTTTCTTTGTGGTGTTATTTTCCTGTTACTTCTTGCCCTTGTATATTTTGTAAATAGAAACAAGGCCTTGAAGTTTCCTAGATGAAGGGTTTTTGACAGGCGCTATACTTCATAGATGATGCTGTTTCCTTCATACTGTGTCATAGTCAATGTTAGTGGCCACCAGATCTCTTCCTTGTACAGAAGTATTGTTTCTTTTGATGTTTGGGTACTGTGCGGAATGTCCTGTTTTTCATCAACCATTCATCTAGGATTTTGGCATACATTGACCTTTGGTGAATCAATTTTTAAATACACTACTCTTCAACTTTTTTTCTCCTCAACTTGGATATTTTTCTCCTAATTTCAGTGGTAGTGTCCATCATTTTTGAAATGAGTAATTGGATAAGAAAATGAGTTGAGAACGATATTTACACACAACATTTAACAGCATCTAGTTTTCTTTGACTTCTTCAAAGTTGGATTTTCAGTTCTTTAGAAGTAAGAGTACTAAATAGGAGCTGAACTATATCAAATTTGCATAATTTGAATGTGAGCTATGCTTGACTAAATTAATTTTCTTTTGGTGACTGAGATTCTTATTTGTAGGTATGTTATATCCAAGAAATTAGCATATGTTAGTTTTAATGCAGCATTAAAAAATTCCCCCTTTTTTTCTTGTGGGAAGACAGTAATTTGGTTAATTCAGAGGTGATCAAACAGTTATTTTTTAACACATTGATTATTCATTTTGCAGTTACTATTGTGTGAGGCCCTCCTCAAGTTGTTTAGTGGAAGAGACATAGTGGTAAACAGCACCAAGTATGCTCAGTGGTGTGGGCAGGAAGCTGTGCAAGTCTTAAGAAAGTGCTGTGGGCTCCGTGCCTCTAGCTGAAGTGGCTAGGGCGCCAGCCACATACACTGGAGCTGGCGGGTTCCAATCCAGCCCTGGCCTGCGAAACAACAATGGCAACTGCAACAAAAAATAGCCAGGCGTTGTGGCAGGCGCCTGTAGTCCCAGCTACTCAGGAGGCTGAGGCAAGAGAATGGCTTAAGTCTAAGAGTTTGAGGTTGCTGTGAGCTGTGTCCTCCATGGCACTCTGCCTTTAAAAAAAAAATAAATAAATAAAAAAGTGCTGTGAAATGTGAAAGGAAATCTAATTGTGTGGATAAATACTTATCAAGTACTTACTCAATATCGCATGTCTCTGAAGTATTAGGTACTGATTTCTAGGACCTTTTAGATCCTCAATTTTGAATATTGAGTAGATTTAAAATTTCTTAAATTTTGAGTGAATACATACTTCTCATTTTCCTAAGCAGAAGATAAGATACACCCATAGTTGTGTTCTAACAATTCTTTGACACCAACTAGGTATTCCACAATTCTATTCAGTTCTGACAACTATCGACAATTAGCATCTCAAGGGACAGAATCCCACAAGGCTGCCCCAACTCTGACACTAGCCGTGAACTCTGAGGGGCAACTGCACTTTGACTGTTTATTTTTGGTAGGGCTGGGGGTCTCTCCTTTGTTTTTTAAGTTTTTATGGAAATGAATTGTTCAGGCTGGGCTCAAGCAATCCCCCTGCCTTGGCCTCCCAAAGTGCTGAGATTATAGGCATGGACGATTATACCTGGCCCCACCCACACTTCTGATGAATTTACTTGACCAGAAATTTGGGGGTGGGGGTCCCACGGACCTCTTTAAGGTTTGATAATTTGATAGTATGATGCAGGAAAGTACTGTCCTTACAACTACTGCTTATTATAAAGAACACAGATGAACAAGATGAACATCTAGGTACACAGTGCAGGCTTGGAAGTGTCTTAAGTGCAGAAACTTTTGTCCCTTCGGAGTCAGGGTGCACCACTTTCCCAGTGCATCAGAATGTTCACCAATCAGGAAGTTCTCTGAACAACTTTATTCAAAGTTTTTATTGGTTTTGCCTCATAAGCATGATTCATTAAATTGTTGGCTGTGTGATTGAATTCAATCTCTGGTCCTGCTCCCATCCCCACAGACCTCTGCTTGGTTTTTCTGGTCACAAGCCCCCATTCTGAAACTGTGTATTCATGGGGACCCGTGAATAACCTCATTAGCATAACAAAAAAGTATTTATCAGGGAATTCCAAGTGGTTTGAAGTTCTGTGCCAGGAACTGGGGACCAAGATGAGGTACATATTTTTTCTTACGGTATTAAGAGTCAAGAGTAAGGGCGGTGCCTGTGGCTCAAAAGGTGTAGGACGCTGACCCCATATGCCGGATGGGGTTCAAACCCAGCCCTAGCCAAAAAAAGAGTCAAGAGTAATGCTTTTAATAAACACAATCAACTTTAGGACATTTCTTGCCTGAAATCAATGACCTAGGCATTCATGTAGACATTATTTTGAGTGGGTCTAGTGAATTGCTATTTCATTAGACAGATTTAAACCAAAACATAGAGGTAGATTATGGTGTTTCAAAAAAATATTTTAGTGTTCTTTAATTACTTCAGATATCCAATTTTCTGATTTGGGGTTTGAATTAGGTATTTTATCTTACTTATTTTTATATTCACATGTGATTTGGGCATGGTTAAGCAGGTAAATACTGTTTCTTTGAACATTAATGTTTATATTAGCTTGTTTATCAAGCCATGTGTTTATTCCATTCTTTGTATTCTTTAGAATGTGTAATTTAACCTTCATAAGATGGAGCAGCATAATAGTAGTAGCTTAATGCTAGTACTGGCTTACTATTCATAGTAGTAACTATAATAGCTGCTGTGTTTGAAATGAACTGTATTAAGTGCTTTACATACATAATCTCACTCTTTAGAATAGTCCTATGAAGAGATTTTATTTCTGCTGATTGTATGGGGAAACCAGGACTAAGAAGTGAATTTGCTTATGGCCACAGAATTAGTAATGGTGGAGTTTAATATTTAATTAATGTCTGCCTCCCAAGGCCTTGCATCCTGCTCCCCAGGCTGGATTCCAGGGAAAAAAATTTAGCAGCGCATTTCTCCGTCTTTCATGGGTTGGTTCATCCGTTCAGGGATGCTGTGTGCTTGCTGACCGCCCGGCATCGCTCCGTCTGGACGTGGCAGCGCTGCTTGCTTCAGAGCCACTGACCCTCATATTACCCACTGTTACTGTGAAGGACCAAATCCTGTTTATTGTCGGTCACTTCTTTAAAATGATGATTTTGAAATACTCAGTCTTACTCTATAATACTGAGGGTTTTTTTGTTATCTAATTAGTAGGGTATGGGTACTAGGGTGTTTTCTGAATAATTTTACTATTTTACTGGATATTCCTACTGTTCTACAGGTGTAATGATTATCGTATGAGGATGACTGCAAAAATGGAATCTTAAAGCAACTTTAAAAGTTTTTAGGCAAGTTTCAGTTAGAGAATGAGTATTTAGTAAAGTGATGCCATCTGTATGTGATACACACATTTAAAAATAGTATTAGCTTAATTGTGCTTACACATTCCCTGGGTGTTCTGTGAGGTGCCTGGATATGGATTTTGCAGTCATTTTTTATAACTTTTAGGGTCTTCTTCCCTATCTTGAGCCTTCTGAAATTCCATGATTATGAGCTTCAACATGGATCTTCTTTTTTTGATTTGTGTGCTGGCTGCTTACTTGGTGAACCCTTTTATAGGAAACGCATGTACGTTGTGGTGTGTGTATGTTTATCTCCTGGAAATATTTGTCTCTTTCCCCTTTTTTCTTTTTTCTGGAGCTTCTGGTATTATGATACTGGATTTGCTGGACTGGTCTTTTAATATTCCTGTCTTTTCTATTTCTTTTATCTTATGGAATATTTCTGGAGTATTTTCTTAATTTTATCTTATGGTTCTTCTGTTGAAGTTTTTACTTTCGATCTCTCTATTCTAATTTGCAAAAGTAATTTATCATTCTTCACTTATCCCTTTCCTAGGACCCTCTAGTATGTCATGACTATGATATCTTTCTTCAACTCTGAGAATATTTATAGGTTCTTTGAATGATTCTTTGGCTCCCAGCACCTCTTCAAAGCTCTTTTATTCTGTTTGCTTATTTTTCATCTCTTGTCCATGTTCGAGGCTTTCTCTGAATCTCTGATCACCTTTTTGTGTCTGTTCTATTTTTAAAGAATGAAGTTCTAAAGTGATGATGATGGAAATGCTTTGTGGAAATATAAGAGTTTCTTGATTTGAGGCTTCACTTTAGTGTGACACACAGAAAGTGACTCTTTCATTGGTACCTACCAGATGGGACAAAGCATAGGAAAAGAAGGGCTTCATGGGAGGAATAAATAATGGTTTATCAGGAGGAAGAGTCTGTAGTAATACATCTGCCGTTATGTTCACATGTGGTGCACAGTATTAACGGGAACTTGCAACTCTTTTCCAAAGGGGTGCAAGCTATGTTGTTATTTTTTACCTACTAGTTGAAGCAAGTTTAGATTGGCTTAACAAAGCAACTCCTTTATTTGAACCTGATTACTTTTCTGTGTGTTGTGAGAAAAGAGGCAAGGTTTAAATTAATTGTCCCATGGAATTATTCTACTTGTGAACCTCATGTCATATCCTGGAAAAGTTAGAGAAGGCTAAGAACCATTGTTGTTAGGGAGAATATACTTAGAAATGAAAAGGAACTTTTGTATGTAGTTATGCAATTCACATAGTTCACAGATGTCAAAAGGTTCCAATCATTTTTACTTTCACATTTACATTCATAAATATACATTTATTTCCCACTTTACTCTGTCACATCAGTATCTGTTACTGTTTAGGTTGGCCATGAAAGACTTCTGTGAGGAAAAATGAGCATTTGGCAGGTCGGATTGGTGACAGACAGATTGGACTGCAACGTGCTCTTAGACTACTACGTGTCTGGGAGCTTTACTTGTTACGTGCCACTAAATACATTCTTTAAACAGGTAATATTAGCTGACGCTCAGAAAATTCTGGTAAATGCAGTATTGGGAGAGATAGAAACCAAACGTTCCATTTTATCCTGAAACCATGCACTGCTAATGATCACTATTGTATTTAGTTGTAAATTTTATTTTAAAATTGATGAACACATTTTCTTTATTCAGAAAGCTTAACATTGGTCAGATTTCTGTCGAAATAAGGTTTAGTAGAATTGGAAAACTTGCCCTTTAGGGACAGGTATTATGAAGAAAACCTAGTTAATACTTTTTTCCTGACTTCTGTAATTCACAGGGATAAAATCACATTGTTCTGAGGGTGGATAAGTATAGGTGTGTAGGGCCCACATTCCTGGAGAAACAAGGTTCAGTGGCTGGTAACTTGGTTGTGCATCAGAACCATCTGAGGGAACTCCCCCCACGTTAATAAGCAATTCAGCACAAAAGCAATAATACACAAAAGTGGAATAGTGGAACCGCGTAGGGGGACACACATACACACCCCCTTAGACGACCTGATTCAGACTTGGAGCCAGAACTTGGAAACTATTAAAGATGAATTCTTATAGAAATCAGCTCTCTAGGTAATTCTGATGGATAGCTATGATTGGGTAGCAGTGTGACAGGGGACTAACATAGAGCTAGATAGAGAAATGTCTCAAGACAAATAATATTTACATGATTTCTCTTGGCTGTGCTCATACCACCTCCTTATCTGGATATAATCTAGTGGCACTTTAATAGGTTTTTACTTTCTGGCTTGTTAAGGTTCACATGAAATTAATCCTGAATGAACTTCCAACGTGGTGCCTTGTGTTGTTAGAGCTTCATTCTTTGCCAGGCATCTCATTGTCTGATTTGCTCCTGCTGACTCCCTTGTGAGGTGGTTGGTTTGATCTCCCCTACATTAATGTACATAGAGGGCTACATCTACAAGGTGGGATTTGTGCAATTTCTTGTAATTGTAAGTGGAGGAGGTAGAGAATCTGGAAAAAATATGTACTGATTCCGGAGTATCCTAAGACCTCTTTTCCCCTATGGTTTATCCCTAACAGCTTACTTTTTGACTGTTTTGTATAGAACTGGCATGTAGGTAACTTACTATTGCTCAGGATGCTGATTTAATATGAGCCATTAAATTAATAAAAGTGACATATCAGTTTTAGAAAAAAGCATAATGAAGCTATATCATGTTCTCTGCCAGGATGTTTTAAGAACTAAAGGTGGAAATCTTTGTTTAGATGCGACAGAATTCAGCTCTCTGCGTGCTTCAGATGAAGGCGCTTTCTCAGTGCAGTTAACACAGTGTCCACGTCACTGAGGTACAAATAATGAAGACATTTATCAGCGCACATAAGAATTCTGGAGGCAGGTGATGCCAGCAATTGGCTAATGCAGTAGTCAGCTGTCAGTGCTCCTGTGTTCTCTCTGATTCTTGCTTCTCTCATGGCCGCAGATGGCTGCATTAGGTCTGAGCATCATATACTATAAAATCACAAAGTAGGAAGAGCAATTCAAACTACAGCTTCAATGACACACTTGAAGTTATAGCTAAACTTCCATGGCACACTTGAATTATGTTGATTAAAAAAAAAAGTAAAAAATAACATATTGTGCTTCAAATTTCTTTAGAAAATAATTTAATCGGCTGGGCGCAGTGGCTCACACCTGTAATCTTGGCACCTGGGGAGGCCAAGGTGGGTGGATTGCTTGAGCTCATGAGTTTGAAACCAGCCTGAGCAAAAAAGTGAGACCCTATTTCTACTAAAAATAGAAAAACTGAGGCAAGAGGATCATTTGAGCTCAAGAGTTGGAGGTTGCTGTAAGCTATCATGCCGCGACACTCTACCCAGGGCCATACCTTAAGACTCTGCCTCAAAAAAAAAAAAGAAAAGAAAAAAAATAATTTAATTGATGATCTTTAAAAATTCGTGCTGCAGAACTGCGGTTAAAAATCAGAGTTAGTGTCTTCTCTACCAGTTGCGGTCGTTTAGGTGGTTGGAAAATCGTTCTCTGCAATCCTGGCAGACTTTACCTATGTCCTATTAGCCAGAACTAGTTACATACCCAGTCTTATTGGTTACTGGTAGAGGAAAGTGAGATTTCCATGATTGGCTTAGAATAATGTTGGGTCATTCCCTGGACCTGGACGAGAGATTCACCTGTCTGATCCCACTGATGTCTTATATTAAATAACGTCAGTGTTGTATTATCACAAGAGGGGTGTCAGGATAGGCAATCACTAGTACATGCCAAACTACTAATATACTTGTAACTTTTTTTTATACTACATAAAAGGTATTCTGTGCAAAAAGTGATACTTTAGTATTGTAAGCCTTTAAAAGAGAAGCGTGTTCCTTCGAGAAGCATGTTTTCCTTGGGATTGGCTTTGGAAACCAGTATTTTTGCTTGTCATTTGTTAGTTGTTTACTACTGGTATATGTATTTTTGTTTTGGTTACAGTCATTGTTTATTTCCCTTTGATATTACGCTCCATAATGATACTGTATGATCTTAGCAGTTGTTTCTGATTCTTTCACATTAATTGGTACTTTGTTTTTCTAGGTGGATTCTCCACAGTTTTCCTGGTGCGGACTCACGGTGGAATTCGATGTGCATTGAAGCGAATGTACGTCAATAACCTGTCAGACCTTAACATTTGTAAAAGGGAAATCACAATTATGGTAAGGCAAAGAGGAATTCTGTTTTAGAAATTTGGCTTTTTTTGGTTTTGCTTATCCCGTAACATTAACCAACTTTTGGGCAAGCTGCTTATTGGTTTAGGCACATTTAGAAAAACTTTGAAGATCATTTAAATAGAAAATTATTTGGAAATTTGTAGTGTAGTCACATCCCTCAGTATCTGAGGGGTTGGTTCCAGTACACCTGCAGATGTTAAAATTCATGGATGCCTAAGTCTGCAAATGCTGAAGGCCTTCTATTAACATAAGAGGGTGTAGTATTTGTATGTAATAGACACATATCCTCCCATATACTTTGAATCATCTCTAGATTACTTATAATACCTACTACAATGTAAATGCTATATCAATAATTTTTATACTGTATTTTTAACATTTATATTTTTTATTTATTTTGGGAAATATTTTCAGTCGACAGTTGGTTGAATTCTGGATATGGAACCCTTAGATAAGGAGGGCTACGTTGCTTTTAGCCATATTTAGGAATAAATGCAGCCAGATGTTTTGTCTAGTCTTCCTTTCCTATTGTAGGTTGAACAGGGAAACTGCTTTGCTTTCTTTTTCTTTCTTAAAATTCATTAATTATGGAATATGTTGAAGATAGAAAAATTAGAAAATTGTATAATGGACACAGATTTTACCCAACATCCAGCTTAACAATTTCCACAGCTGTATCACTCTATAACCAGACTTTGGAGATACTGCAGTTTTCGTTCAAGACCGCTGCAAGAAATGCACCAGAACAAGCTGCACACTTTGGTTTCCCCGTTCTCAACTCTACTACAGTTGGGTTGATGCTCTGCTGTAGGCTGTTAATGGTATAACAGCATTAGGTTTAAAAAACTTTATATGATTTAAAGAATTTTATTGCTAAAAAATGGTAACAGTCATCTGAGCCATTAGGAACTTACAGTTCTTTTGGTGGTGGAGGGTCTTACCTTGGTGTTGACAACTGATGACTGGTCAGAGTACTGGTTGCTGAAGTTGGGGTGGGAGTGGTGATTTCTTAAAATAAGACAACAATGAATTTTGCCGCATCAAGTGATTATTTCTTTCATGAAAGAATTCTTTGTAGCCTGGTATACTGTTTGATAATATTTTATCCACAGTAGAACTTCTTCCAAAATTGGAGTTAATTTTCCTCAGACCCTGCCACTGCTTTATCAACTAGTTTATGTAATATTCTAAATTCTTTGTTATTTTTTCAATAATCTTCACAGCTTCTTCACCAGGTGTAGTTTCCATCACAAGAAACCACTGTCTTTGCTCATTCATAAGAAGCAACTCCTCAAGCAGTCCAGTTTTTCAGTCAAATCTTGGATTCCAATTCTAGTTCTCTCACTGTTCCCAGCACATCTGCAGCTACTTCCCTCACTGGACTCTTGAACCTCTTGAAGTCATCCAGAAGGGTTGGAATCAAACTCTGCCAAATTCCTGTTAATTCTTTGACCTCACAAATGTCTTTAATAGCATTTGTTAATATAATAGTGAATCTTTTCCAGAAAGTTTTCAATTTACTTGCCCAGATTCAGCAGAGGAATCATTGTCTATGGCAGCTATATTCTTATAAAATTATTTTTTAAAAAATAACACTTGAAAGTCAAAGTTGCATCTTGATCCACAAGGTTCAGAATGAATGTTGTGTTAGCAAGCATAAAAACACTAATTTTCTGGGTGGCGCCTGTGGCTCTGAATAGGACGCTGGCCCTATATACTGAGGGTGGCCGGTTCAAACCCAGCCCCGGCCAAACTGCAACAACAACAAAAAATAGCTGGGCATTGTGGCGGGCGCCTGTAGTCCCAGCTACTCGGGAGGCTGAGGCAAGAGAATCGCCTAAGTTCAGGAGCTGGAGGTTGCTGTGAGCTGTGATGCCACAGCACTCTACCAAGGGCAATAAAGTGAGACCCCGTCTCTCTAAAAAAAAAAAAAAAACATTAATTTTCTTGTACATCTCCATCAGAGAATAAGCAGTAATATTTTAAGGTTTTTTTTTTTCCTGAGTAATAGGTCTCAACAATAGGCTTAAAATATTGAGATAAGCATACTGAAAACAGATGTACTGTCAGTGAGGCTTTAATTTCCCATTTATACATGTGAGTACAGACAGAGTAGATTTAGTGTAATTAAAACTTCCTCCATATCATCAATATGGCTGTTCTGCTTTCTCGTCATATGTTCACTGGAGCAGCACTTTTAATTTCCTTCAAGAGCTTTTCCTTTGCATTCACAAGTTGGCTAACTGGTGCAAGAGGCCTAGCTTTTGATGTGTCTTGGCTTTATCCACAAGCCCTCCTCTCTGAGCTTAATTATTTCTAGCTTTTCAGTGAAGGTGAGAGCTACAGAATGTTTCTTTTCATTTGAACACTTAGAGGCCATTCTGGGTTATTAACTGGCCTAATTTTAGGGAGACCCAAGAGATGAGGGCATGACCATTTAGTTGGTGCAACAGTCAGAATACATGTTTATCATTTGAGGTTGCCGTTTTACATATGTGCAGTTTGTGGCACCTCGGAGTGATTATACTCGTTACTGTGAATATGTCTGTTGGAATACTTGATTTCAGTTCTTTGGGGTCTGTACCTAGGAATGGAATTGCTAGGTTGTATGGTAATTTTGTGTTTGACTTTTTAAGGACCCACCACACTGTTTTTCACAGAAGCTAAAACTTTTGTGCTCTGGCTCAGCGCCTGTGGCTCAAGTGGCTAAGGTGCCAGCCACGTCCACCCAAGGTGGTGGGTTCAAATCCAGCCCAGGCCCGCCAAACAATAATGACAGCTGCAACCAAAAAATAGCCTGGCGTTGTGGCGGGCACCTATGGTCCCAGCTACTCGGGAGGCTGAGGCAGGAGACTTGCTTGAGCCCAGGAGTTGGAGGTTGCTGTGAGCTGTGGTGCCACGGCACTCTACCCAGGGGCACAGCTTGAGGCTCTTGTCTCAAAAAAAAAACCCAAAAAACTTTTACGCTCTAACCATGAACTCCATGTCCTTGCCAACAGTTGTGAGTGTTAGACGTGTTTATACGCAGCTGCTAAGGGTGATTTCTTTTTTTGTATCAACATCTTTACCAACACATACTACAATCTCTTTTCTTTAAACATTTATACAGTCTGCTTTTCTGAATTCTGCTTTTATTTTTTTCTAGTTTTTAGCTTTATTAAAGATGATTAGACTTTGGGACTTTTTAAAAGATGAAGTTATTATTAGCTAAAAGGGTTAAAAGATTTATCCCAAGATGATGGTGAAGCTTAAACTAAGTTCTCTAACAACTTGATCCCAGGTAATGTACTTTTGTGCCATGATTCTTCCATCAAATTTGTGTAATTTTGAGACTTGTAAAATATGAGTAGTAGCAGCAAATACTATGCTTGAATAAGGTATTTTAGGGAAATTAGCTTTTTAGAATGGTGGTCTTCCAAATTATTTTTGATGACCCATTTCTTATGTATATTTACAAATTATTCACATATTCAGCAGCTGTTAGCCCTTATTTCGTATTACATTGCATAGTTAAAATTAAGTTAATCATTAAAGATAGTGTATGTAAATTCCTTTTAAGTTGTATTTTTAATAATTGTTTGTAAATTTCCAGGTAGACCTGATTAAATTATTTTAACCTTATTAGATTCATTAACCTTCATGTACTGAAAGCAGAAGTTTCAGATGTGACATTCTCTTATTACTTCCTTGTCCTTGTGTTAAAACTGATTATTGTTTTTTTTTTTTTTTTGGAGACAGAGCCTCAAGCTATCCCCTTGGGTAGAGTGAGTGCTGTGGCATCACAGCTCACAGCAATCTCCAACTCCCAGGCTCAAGTGAGTTTCCTGCCTCAGCCTCCAAAGTAGCTGGGACCACAGGCGCCTGCCACAACACCCAGCTATTTTTTTTTTTTT